>JASANB010001977.1:0-74149 GCA_030248155.1 Sabatieria punctata | reverse complement strand
CGTGAATGTGTTTTTGTTGTTGTTGTGTGTCAGTCCACTAATGACCGATGACCTCTACGACAGTTACGACTATGGAGAGACAGTGACAAAAAAGGCAGAACCTGTTACCCAGAGCTCAACCACACAGTCGGTCTACGGGGACGACGAGGGCCAGGTTGAGAACCGAGCGCTGCTACTGCCAGAGTCAATAGAGCCACCGAAGCTCCTCCTCCGGCGCACCACCACACCGTCGGAGTACGAACAAGACATGCAAGTTGAGGGAGGAGCATCAAGACCATCTTACAATCCCACCACAACACCGTTCGATTATGGAGAAGACATGAAGGTTGAGGAGCAAAGGTCGACAGCACAGGCGTTCCTTCCCAGGCGCACCACAACGCAGCCGGAGTACCAGGACGAAGAGGTCGGTTTGGAAGGCAGCACCACCAAGCAATGGCAGTACGACCAATACGGCAATCCGATCAGCAGAAATGAGGCAGCAGTGGATAGATCGGACGCCTACGACCAGAAACCAACCGACTACAAGGAATACCTGCCCAAACTCCACCACCACCAGAAAGAGACGCACAAGCTAGTCAAGAAGTTGGTGGACGGCTTTGACAATCTCATGTACAAAATGGTTCCCGGCCAGTCGTCAGATACCGGATATGCGGTCCGTGCACAGAGGACTTCATTTGACAATGACGCTTCCGTTTCCAGCAGCTGCACCTTTTTTATCGCTTTCTCCACGGCTCTCATCGCCAGTCTCTGATTTGCATGCTACTCACTAATTAGTTCTATGCCTGCTGTAGCCGTGCGCAATAAAACTTTGATTCTCTTTTCATTTCCGTCACTCTCCTCTCACCAAGCACACTGCCTTTTCAAGCTTGTTGTTTTCCTGAGCCTAAGCAGTCTGAATCTATCCGATCGTATGAGCTAAGCGTACGTAAGGATGTGCAGTGTAAGACAGTTTCAGGTGAAAATCTGGTTCCAGAACCGTCGATACAAAACCAAGCGCAAGCTATTGCTGGATTCGTATCAGTGGCGCTCTGCTGGGCGCAAAGTGCCCTGTTTGGTGTTAATCGAGAACGGAGAACGCACTGCACAGTACGATCAGGCGCTTATGATGTTTTCGTGGAACCCAATCAACTGGTGGGTTTTCTACGCCAATTATGCTGCCACCTACAACACTGCTTGTTGCCACGAACACAAACAATGCTGATACCCTGTTCACTTGAACCCTGCACTACGTATTGAGCCCGCCGCTGTATTGTACATATCATGATTAAATAACATCTGCCTCTGGTTTTAGCACTAGAAACTTACAATTTTTGTAGAAAATGAACCCAATGTTTTATGGTGAACTATCTAAAATGCACCTGTATATAGTGTCAATTCGCCATACATAAGATTTAGCTCAATAGTCCGTTAACAGAGTTTATTACTGTATTCCATACGACATATCCGTATAAATTGAAATGGTGCGTTGGTAGCTTAGCTAGCTTTGCAAATGTGGTTTAAAAGCAAAGATGTAAATTCACGAATGTTTTTGTCTTTTTTCTAGACTAATTGCAAGCTAAAACTGATTAGCACGACTGCGTATTGACGCTTTAAAACCATGAAAGAGAGTAGGATGGTTTCATTCGGTCAGTGGATGTTCTTTTCGGTCTGTATCGGTGTTCTTGACGCGCTGGTCTTTTAGGGCACTGTTTCGGAAGGCTCTTTGCGCTTTCAGCACGCTCACAATGGTGGCCACTTTCTTGCTTTGCTTGCTTGAAGTAGTGAGTTCACTGAAGAACGGGTACTTGTTGGCCAGTCGCAGATGATCGGCCGGACACACGTAGGTCTCTCCCGGCTTAGAAATGTCCACCGACTTCTCGGACTTGGGCTGGCGGAACAAGTACGGCACGTTACTCATGCCTGGCAAGACGCTGGCAAATTTGTTAACTGCTGAATGAAGTGGCTCGGTGCCGATCGAGATTGGAATCCGACACTTCATGTCTGATGATAGATCCGATACGTGAATGTAGAAGAACAACTCGTAGGACACTGTCACAAGAGGATCGGTGTCCAAACCTGAAACCATTACACTCAATTCCCTTTGGTAACATGCTCAAATTAACAACTTTTCATCAGCAATTTAAGTGAAACTTTTTTCCTTATTTTCCTGACATATCCGCAGGGACCGACCAGTACTCTATAGTAGTAGAGTAGTAGTAGTAGTAATATCTGAAAGACTGGTAAAACAAGGAAGATATTGATCGAATGTTCAACAGAATTTTTTCGCTAATAACTCAAAAGAAGCAGATTTTTTCGGCAATACTGGCCAAAAAAGGCTGCTGACCTTTTTCGGAGTTCTCTAAATAACTTCACACATCTGCCATAAAGCGTATTGACCTGGCGGTCTTTTTTCCAACACTGTATTTATTGCAAATCTTTTCAGAATTTTACGGCTAAGTGGCATATTGTGAGATCAACGCGTTTACTACACTGTATGTATACGGGATGCGCTCGCGTTATCATTTGCGCTGCAATCGTGTTTCTCTTCATGATCCTCATACATGTAACTGAGGGTACTGGGGTCTGTCACCACCCGACTTAGGCCAGAACCCAACCAGATCGGGGTCAACCAGATGACCAACACTAAAATTCCTAAATTCGCTTGTAAAAACAGCACTTTTTAGCTGTACTTGAACCAAATTAGCGATATTTTGCGATTTTTAGCCGAAATTTGCGATTTTTTAGCCTTTTTACCTACGTTAGGTTAGTACTACCGCCTCCCCAGAATTTGAGCTCTCCCCAACGGATCACCTATGATGAGTCTACGTACAGTACGCATTTACTACCACAGTGATCTGTGCTTTCAAACTTAAAAACTTATTTCTTAACACCTATCACATTCCTACGCGGCATACGCAAACGGATGGTTAGAGTGATAGGTAAAATCTGGTTAGACGTTCCACGCGCAAGAACTGGATTTGGGGCAGGCATTTAGCGCAAGCGCAGTCTCTTTAACTGTTTTATCACTCGTCATGATAGTTTTACTTCTGACGCTTTGTGTCAGTGGAACGTTTGCTGCTGAACCGTTGAAATTTCCTCCCAAACAGCAACGATATGAGTTCAATATTACCACAAGATGGCGTCTCACTATGGCTCATTACACGTGCGACTTTGAAGTTAAGTTCGTGGACTACAGGCCAAAAAGCAAAACGTGGCACATGAGAAATATGGACCAATTAAAACCATGTAATGATAGCTCGCTGATCACAAATACCTCAGTTCTAGAAGACGTAATACAATATGCTGGCAAACACGATCGAATAATCGCAATAAACGACAAAAGGTAGGTCAGTTGTTGTTGGTAGCATAGTGGCTACTGTTGAATGTGAAAGATTTACAGTCCAGGAGAGCCAATGATTGTTCACTTGGGGTCAGAAGTAATTATACGACTGGATAACAGACTGCTAGTGGAGGGGGTGACTTTCCATGTACACGGTATGGATCAAAAGAACCATTGGTTCATGGACGGAGTGGCCATGGTGCAGCAGTGTCCTATCTCTGCTCGCTCTCTCTTTACCTACAAGTTTGTGGCAGACACTCCTGGCACGCTCTGGTACTATATTAACGGTTCCGCTTTGTGATCAGCCTTCAGAACACATTCTATACCGTGCCAACCTATCGGAAGCCCGGTAATTTTCGGAAGTTTTCCTGAAAATCAAGTAACTACCGTAAGACGCTGCCGTAAATCGAATCAGGATTTAATTTAAGCATTATTTCATGCTCTAGCTTAGCTTTAGACCTGTGGTTAGGCTTAAGTTAAACAGATCAGCCGCCTACTAAGCAGACAAGTCTTCTATGATTCACCAGACGGCATCGTCATCACGTCAGTTAGCCTTACTTTGAGCATGATTTGTAAAGTGAGATCGTAGTCCAAATTCTGGTTTGCTTTCGCAATGGTAATACTTCATATTTTAACACAGACATCACAATAGACTAAAATATTGATATCTTGTTCTTTTCTAGCTTGCAGTAAGTGCTTGCTTCTGAGCAAAATTTTTCACTTGGTAAGGGCTATTACACATCTGTCGACTCTGGCCACTCGTGTGTACGGTGTACTTTAGTGAGGCGACAAGAACAGAAAATTAAGTGTACCAAAAATGAATTTTCGATTTGAAGAATAAAGAATTAGCCGGTAAACTTCTGCGGCCGTGCCCAATTGAGAAGATCCATTCAGTCCCCACCCAACAACACCTGGGCTTTACGCTTTGGTTCGGGTTTAATTTCAGCTTAAAATTTAAGTTTTGAGCAAGATTAGAATAGAAACGGCAGTTCCTCGGGTGGGGGGATAGGCCAGTAATCTGTCGCTTTTTCTGACACTATGGAAAATACTGATTGACGCAACCATGACGCATCCCGGTCGGACAGTAAATTGTCATACTACCGTATCTACTCAATTATTTCGCGTCGAAAGCCGTAAACGATTTAAACGAACAGGGCTTCCGATAGATTCCCTCGGTATAGTAGACTTTTCGGTCACTGAGCATGTGTTGTAGGTACCACGGTCACCTAGGGCCTGACCGGTCAGAAGGTCTGTTTGGAGCATTCATTGTGGTGACAGATGATCGCAGTGTGACCCTGTCAGACGGCTCTAAGGTGGTCCCTGACCTGGAGTATTCAGTGATGCTGCAGGATTGGCCAGTGCTGTCCATGCACCAAGTCTGGTACAACCACATCGGTGAAAGCAACAAGTTTTTGTTTGGCGCCAACAGCCACAAGTGCTGGGCTCCCACAAGGACCTACGATGGAGCCAATGTCGGTGGCTCAATTCCGCTCGATGCCATTTTGTTCAACGATAAAGGGTGGTACGACCAAAAGGCCATCGAGAAAAGACCCTGGACACTTCCTCTAGAGAGCTTTGTAGTCAGAGCCGGCCAGAACGTACTGCTCCGTGTAGCCAACGTAGGAAACGCTCAGCAGTTGATGATATCAGTGGAAGAACACAAACTGCATGTGGTTGCGGCAGACGGAGTGGCTGTTCATGAGAAAAGTGTAGACATGGTGATTCTATTCCCGGGGGAACGCTATGACATTCTAATCAAAACCAAGAAATCTCCGAATCGCCGCAAGTACTACGTGATTGCTGAAACGCTGGAACACTATGACTGGTTCTGGAACAAAATACAGCCTTACTACGGCTTGGCAGTTTTGGATTACGGTGCGGGAAAAGACAAGAAACGAGCAGCCGATCTAACGCATCCTCAGTGCGCCAAGCGAAAGTGCACAGTTCTCAACTGCCACATCGCTCGCTTTCCAAAAGAATACAACTACCGCTGCATTTATGCGGCTGAACTTGGAACTCTGTCACCAGCACCGGCCGAAATACTGGCCACACGTTTTGCCAGCACCTACGAAGAACATTTTATCAACATGCACTTCGACAGTCACATCAACGGATGGCGGTTCAAGTTTCCCAGGGCACCACCCTATTTCTATCCGGAAGACGAGACTGAAGTTGCAAAACCCTGCATAGCAGAGCAATGTCAGAGCCATTCGGGTCCCGGGCGTCGGGACTTTAACTGCTACTGTTTCCACCACTACAATCTGACTCTGGGCAATGTCGTTCAGTTGGTTGTGTACAATCTGGGTGTGGGCAGTGAGGTTGGAGGTAAAGGCTATGCCCATCCTTTGCACATCCACGGCACCCATTTCTACGTGATGAAGGTTGGATTTCCCAGTTACAATGCATCAGGGTTTATTGGAGAGAGCAATCCGGATATCGTCTGTCATAAAAATAACAGCCAGTGCAACTACCAGAAATGGGCCAATCAGTCATGGATGCATGGTAACGTACCAGATATGAGCAAAAATCCGCCACTCAAGGATACCGCAGTTGTCCCCGTCGGTGAGTTACTGCATCATAGAGATTATACGTACGTAGAAAACACTTCCAAGTTTAGGTGGTTACATTGTGATTAGATTTAAAGCCGATAATGCAGGGTGGTTCTTTGCACACTGTCACGTTGTCATCCATCAGTTGGGAGGTATGGCATTTGCACTCCGCATTGGAACCAGGGAACAAATGGCTAAACCCCCTAGTAACTTTCCGCACGGATGCGGAATTTTCGAGCCAAAGAAAAAACCTGAAGAAACAGTCGATCTTAAAGTGAAATTAGCTTTCTTCTAAGCATTCTTATAATCAATGTATCAACAGGCTGATCCAAAACAACCGAAGGTTGGGGCTTCGGTGTTCGATTCAAGTAATGGCGTTTCTCCTGAAGGAGTGACGGTGATTCTTTACAAAAGATCAGAGAAAGGATTTGTCAAGATCGCCTCGGAGTGTGTTTTCTTTATAATTCGAAAACTGTACCTAATAGCAAAAGTACGTACATACAGTATGTGTTAAGAAAAACGGACAAGAACGGCCAGATTTCTTGTTTCAACCCGAAGACACCAATCTCTTTGGGGGCTTACAAGGCGCGGGCTAACGTCGGCGATTACTTCAGGTCATTGAAACAGGAGACATTTTTTCCGTATACAGAGGTATAAGATACCGTGACATTGTTCAGGGTCAACTAATATAATTGACTAATTTAAGCAATTGTAGGTCATATTTTCCGTAGAAAACAAAGCATCATACAACATCCCACTGATTTTGAGTCGGTTTGGCTACAGTACATTCAGAGCAGAAGTGAATGCTACTGATATGCTTTCCAAGTCTCCTTTACTCTTGGGAAAACGCTCAACTGACGAACAGCCATCCAAAGAAACAGAAACTGTGCAGCAGGTGGAGGAAACAGCTGAAGCAACAGGTCGACTCAGTGTCCATTTACTGGACATCAGCAACGGAAAACCAGCGCAGGGTGTCAAAGTTACGCTGTTCGTAATGATCAAAGATTCATTCAAGCAACTCAGTTCACAGTATTCGATTTTTCTTCAAAACCATAATTATGGCATGACTAATCGGTCATTTTTCAGAGTTTCTGACAAAACGGGTGCAGTGAGCGGAAGTGAAACACTTACATCCAACACCTACAAACTCAGTCTTACTTACGGTCAGTATTACCGTAGCTTGCAACAGAAAACGTTCTTTCCAAGTGTTGACGTAAGTATACAGTTGACGTACGCTTATACCGGTTATCATTTGTTGTTTCAGGTAACGTTCAAAGTAGCCGAGCCCAGCGAAAATTATCACATTGTTATTAACATGAGTCCGTATAGCTACACAGTTTACAAAGGTTTCGAGAGTAAAGCTAGCTCAGAGCTAAATTCTCATTCTCCTACCTCTCAACAACAAACCTACCAACTTCCCTACTTGATTATAGAGATAGGTGTGGGTGTAGGAATCGTAGCCTTGATAATCAATTTTGTTGTGCTTGCCTATCGCAGTGGACATGGACAGCCGGATCGACAGTTCAGATACGCCCGACTTTCCACTTAGATTGTGCTTCTGCGATACGCTTTTGCTCAATCGTTTCAATAAACTGCGATCCTATTGGTGGTGTTTCTGACTGAGTTATCGGTTTCTACCGGTCAACTATTTGGTTATGCGTGCAGCAACAATACGTTCTAGTTAGTCATACGTCCCTGGAGATATACGGTAAGAATTCTATAAATCAGCAGTGATTAAAAATACTGAAAATACTCTCTATTTTACCTTGAAAATGAGTCGTAGCCCTAAAATTAGACACCATTTACTTTCCTAATAGTTCACAAGGCTCTCAGTTGTAGTCTAGCAGAGAAATCGAAAATGCACTGGAAGTTGCTGGTGACGTCAGTGGTACACGGAGTTCTGGGGACGTTCTCGTTCTATCTGTCGCCAGCACTGAACCCAATCGAGATGTTCGTGAAAGACTGGATGGGTGACTGTCTCCACAAACACAGAGACTCTACTCAGGTCTCATACGTCTGGGCCCTGACCAACGCAGCCTTCACAATCGGCTTTCTGTTCAGTGCCTGGGTGAACGGTTACTGCACCGACAAGTTCGGTAGACGCATCACCCTCATGGTGATCAACAACGTTTTGCTGTTGATCTCGTGCGGATTACACTTCACTGCCAAGATCTATGGTCAAGTGGCGTTGCTGGTGGCTGGTCGTCTGGTGGCAGGCACTTGTCTGCAAGTGGCTTTGTTCCTGTACATCTTGGGAGTTGAATGTTCACCAGTGCATCAACGAGAAACCGTGGTCATTTTGCTCAGGTCCGGCTTTGTGGTCACCTACATTTTGGGCTCGGCGGTCGGTCTACCGGAATTGTTAGGCAGAGAGCACTATTGGCACTACATATTCCTGGTGCCGGTGGTCCCAGCTGTGGTGCACATTTTGCTCACTCCTCTGTTGCCGGAGAGTCCCAAACACCTCTACATCACTTTACGCAAACTGGAGGCAGCTAGAAATGCCATCAAGTTTTATCATGGCCCCAATGCTGACTTTGAACAGATAGAGCAGGAGTTCGAGCGTGAAGGCGCGCTTGCCTCGGCGCACTCTGCCGGAATCTGCCAGACGCTGCGCATTCGACACTTGCGATGGCCTTTCGCACTGTGTCTGTTAGCCGGGTTGGCCAGTCGGCTGGGTGGATTTGACATCGGTACAGCTGTTTTCCTCAGCACATATGTATCTATTATTTTGAGGCACCTGTAGAATGCCTTAGAAGGATCTAACAGCTAGTTTTCAGAAAACTTCTACTCAACTGGAATTATGATGAACCTTGGTATATCGGCCAAAGATGCTCCCATGTACAACGTAGTCATACTGCGCTTACCGGGGGCCGTTCTGGTGCTGTTGGCGATGTTCGTGATTAAGAACATCAAAACCAAAGTTCATCTGCTGCTCACCTTAGCAGGCGCTTTCGTGTCTGTCGGTCTGCTGATGGCCTCACAGTTCCTGAACAACAACGTGATCGCGGTGCTTGCTCTGCTGCTGGGCATTACTTGTTGGCATCTTGGAAATGCTTACATACCGCAGATGCTGGTCGGAGAACTCTGTCCACAGGTATGGTTGGTCAGTGATTAAATCCAGTCTACAGCACTCTTATAGGTCAGTCGTTCCCTGACCACTGGCTATCAAACCGTAGTGGTGGCTCTGACCTCATTTGCCGTCACTGCTACGTACCCTCCGCTCGAGAAGTTGATTGGCCCGTGGGCTCTCACTCCCATGCTTTCGCTTGGACTGATGTCTTTCCTGGGTTTGGTCATCTTTCTTCCAGAAACAAGAGGCAAAACAGTGGAAGAAGTGACGCGTCGGTGGGTAGAGACCGACAGAGAAGCATTGTTTACCGATGTCGATACACAAACTGATTTTTTGGAAAGAAGTCAAAGCTTGCCTGTAGGGTTGCATTTGTGCTAGTCTTACTGATCCGCAGATTTTTTAAAACACGGCATTTCGTAGTACGTAATTATTATTGCACTTACTCAAAGCCGGTGACGAAGGTACAAGCGCAGGAATGGCGAAGTTGCGGTCTATTTTGGTGCTGGAGTCGGGGTCGAGATAAAAGCCGAGCACTTCTTCACTCACGTCAATCGTTTCTCTCAGTGTTTCGCTCGTCTCATTGCCATGAAAGTCTATGTGCATTTGCAGTACCGCTGCCGCGCGTTCGATTCTGCCAGCACTCTTGTTTTCTATTCGACCTAAAAGTAATCGACCAAGTAGACTGGCTGTGCAGTACGTACAGTAGGCAGTACCAGAGATAGGCAGCCCTTCGCCCGCAACGTAGGCCGTTCTAGCCATGCTCAGATTGTAGCGGATGCGGCCGGAGGTGCAGCTGCAGAAACCAAGCGTTTTCGACTCTGACTTGGCTAGTGGTTGTAGTTGGGCTTGTCGCTTGTTGATGTCCACCCGACGGACTACTGTAAAGCCGCGGCGAGCCACTACGTTGTATTGAGTGTCACTTCCTGAAACAGATTCAAATTTTAGAGGTTTTTTGTGGCTGTTGGTGCCTTTGGCACTGTACTAGACAGGTTTCCGCAGTACACTTTGACTCCTGGTTGATGATATATGTATGTTCCTACATATTCAGTTTTATTAATGCGTACCAGGTGCTGTTAATAGCACTGCTGAATGTCAACTGCTATGCGTCAATCTGCGCTCTCCTGGAAATGCAATGAAGTTTAGTATTCGTTGGTCCGCTTCAGGGCTGTTATTTCTGTGTTTCGGCGTGTTTTTCCTTTTGAGCAAATGTCCCGATACAGACAAAGACCTGACTCAAACGCCCGCCCCCGTGACTGTGACGACAAGGACAACTTTCAAGGCGTTCGAAGCTATCAGCCGATTTCCTGGATACAGCTGGATGTCGGATGAAGACTTATCTCGACAAGGAAATATTTACTTGAACCGCTACAATCTGCACTACTGCAAAATTGACAAGAATATGGGCAGTGCCATGCAGGCCGTAATGTGCTTTATAGATAAGCCAAGAGAATATGCAGACTTCTTTCTGAACGATGTATGGCGTCCGGGTCTAACTGGGTCCAAATGCGGCATATCTACGTCCTATGGCCAACTACGAATTAGAATGAAATACGCTGCCAAACGAAATATATTTAGAGTGGTAAGTTTGTTTCAACCAAAAAGTATTGCGTTTTTCTGCAGCTGATATTAGTGCTTAGAATTTTTTATTTCAACTGTTTTTTTTTTCAGGGAAACAGAGTCAAACATTTTGCTGTTGTTCGCCATCCGATCAGCCGTTTCGTGTCGGCGTGGCTGGACATTTGTGAGCGGCATCATGAGAGAAAAAAGTTGAACTCTAATGCGTTCTGATGCCACTGAACACAAGGCCCTTTTACTTTCAGACTGGACTTCTGCTTCGGCTGCGGTGCCGACCTGACTTGCTTTATTTTGAACAATTACTGGCACACGCGGAGACACGCGCTGGGACAAAAGCCGGCAAAATGGTTCCGTGAATGGCACTTCTACCCACAGAACTGGTACTGCGACTTCGAGCGGAACTTGGCTCAGTACAAATTGATCGACTACGGCCGAGCCAGAGACAGCCGTTTTTTGATTGAGCTACTGCAGATTTTTGAACAACAACGAGTTCCTGCCAACCTAACCGACACAATACACTCCGTGCTTTCATCTAAATCCACGAAACATGAAACCTACGACCGCAGCCAGTCGGTCATCCAGCAAATCTACAGCGATCGGTTGTTGCTTGATGTTCTGCACAAGACTTATTATCTTGATTTTAAGTTATTCGGTTATAAACTAGTAAAATGATCGTACCTGGACAGTTGAAGACCAGTGCTGCGTTGCAAGTGTAGCGCACTGACCCGTGTTTTGCCTCAATCGAACTCAGCAGATTTGGTGGCAACCGCGCCTTGAAGGCAATCTCGTGCTTCCCTTCGGTGAGTGGCGTTGAATTCTTGATCATCGGAACGTTTTCGTTCAGCCAGATCTCTTTGCGCTTGGCAGCACTGCCATTCTGACTTTCCTTCTTCGTCCATTTCGCCTCTCCGGCGCCGTACACGCACATGGTGAGTGTGTGTACTTGTATCTGGCTGGCCACGGTCACGCTGACCTGACCGGAAACCGACTGGCCTGCTACATAGACACCCTCGGCAGTGTCGAAAGAGACGGAAAAGTCGGCAACCGACAAATTGGTTTGGGGCTCGTTCAACATATTGGTCGAGGAACTTAAACAATAAAGTAATGACAGAACTGGGCACCGGTAATTACAGCACAGGTCGATACTAACTGCAGCAGCTACATATTTCACGTGGCTGTTGTTGCTCAAAAATGGTCCAGCGACAGAGTGAGCTATTAGGGCTTGGCGTCATACGTTACTTCCAGTTCGTTTCAGCTCTCACATTTATCTGTAGCTCAACTCATGTCTCCCAGTCAGCGTTTTCTGGATATGTCAAAAGAACGAATCGTCTAGAATTGTTTTCACGCTCAACAAAATATCACACAGAAAATTCCGGTCTGTTTTTTCTGCTTTCATTTCCGGCCTAATCTGGCGCGATAGCGAGCTCGGCGATTTCGTTCTTCGTCTATAACCGGTTCCGAGCCTCGCTTGCCCAGTGCTGCTTCGCGGTTGAGCCGATTGATTAAAGATACAACATTCTCCAGCTCTGAAATTATTGTTCACCACTCAATCCTCTTTTGTTTATGAATCAACCCGAGCAACAGTTTGCATGGGGAAAAATCGTGAATCCAAATAGTGTCATGAAAGAAAGTCATTTGATTTGCGTATACGAATGGTACAGGAAGCAAAGCGCTTTGGAATTCAAACGTTATCGCGTATAATTTATATATAGGATCAATGATCTCATAACAGAAAATGCGTGAAACCGCTACTGTACATGTACGTAGATAAGAATCATCAAACCTTATAGATTTTATCTTCCAAAAATGTTTGTTTGGTGGCAGGCAGTGGCGTACCCTGGATTTTGCAAAGGTGGTGCAAAATAAAGTTGTCTGGTTGGGCTAGGGCAAGAAAATTTTGCAAAATTAGCCTTTAAAAGGCTTTTAAAGGGTATTCTGAGCGTAAAATAGACGAAAAGTGACAGTTTTAGTAGTTTGAACAGGCCTGGTCGGGCTTCTGCCCAACTAGGGCGAGAAAATTTTGAAAACTTAGCGTTCTAAAACGCATTTAAAAGGCATTCTGAACCTAAAATAGACAGTTTTAATACATAATTCATTACTTTCCCATATTTTTACCAAATTTTTCCTTCCTACCTCCGCCGCAAAGGGGTGTTACCCACCATACACCCCTTGGGTACTCTACTGGTGGGTAGCAGGCTTAGAACCACTTGGCGATTACTGTAGAAGGGGGCAACTTTAGGAGCCTATAACGTTGGAACCATTGGACCTACTAAATCTACTAAATAGAGATACATTTTTGCAATCCCAACGGTCTGTGAATTCAGATTCACTGAAAAAATCGCATTCAGCCCAGCTACAGAAAAATCAGATATTTTTGTTGCGCTAATTAACGTTACAAGGGAAGGTTGCGCAGAATAGGTTTTTTTAACCATAGTACAGAGCTCGAACCCCTCTCCAACTTTAGTTGTCAAGCAAAAAACGCTCCGACGCACAAGCAGTTATTCACAAAAAACACAGAATTCGTTCATTTTTAAAACTTTAATATTTACAATTCCTATTAAAATTTCAAAATTTGTGCATACACTAAAACAAACGTATGCATGCCAGCTCCGTGCTTGATACGTACGGTAGCGGGGCATGAACAGTCATTTTTTCCTTTGGTTGTGGCGCTACAGTGAGAGAGAGGAAGGCACGTAAAAACTAAGAAAGAAGGTGTCTGTACAGTACTTACCATCTGAGCGGAAAGTTTTGTCCGGTAAGTGCGCCCGACTGCGAGGAAACATGCAGAGCACAGCTGCTGCCACCAAAATTACAAGCGACAGTTTCATATTCACTACTGTAGGTAGATAGCGCCAATCTACTTGAAGCCGACCGCCGCCCACCAGCTGTGCGCCTATGTCCCGTCGGTAGACTCGTAAGCACGACACAAGTTGTTCGTCAACTAATTACTGCCTTAATGTCCTCTTTTGGCTCACTCTGGCGCTCCTCCGAGACTGTTTTACTGGTCCGATGAGCCATCAGAGGCTGAACTGTCTGACCAATTAATTTAAGACCAGCCTTCACACACACTGCAGACAGTCAGAACTGATGCTGTTAGCATGTGCATAATCATGGAAAAGACATTTTTTGTATTTTGTTTCAGTCTTGTGTTCGGCTTGTGTTGTTGGGCTTTTCTTTGCAAGAAATCCTTTTTTAAAATCTGCATCATAGGCTGAAGTCTTGGGCATGGGCGAATTTTAGAGGGAGTCTGTTTGAAAATTAAAACTAAACTTTAAAAATATGGAAAATCTGGTATAGAATCAGCAGAACCTAAGGTGTTTATTTGTGCCAACCAGCATGTAGCTTTAATATAATAAACTACGGTCCGTACCACGCCGGGGATCCGGGGATCTGATTCCATAATACTTTTTTTGATTTTTTATTTTTTGTCATTCTTTCTTTCGGGCGGGCACAAATCGCCTCCCCAAGAAGTTGGAAAGTTGGAAAATGGAAAATATAAAAAATGGAAATTTGGAAAACATGCACATAACAACCAACATCACAGGGATGCAAAAAATTTGCATATCGGTAACGCCGGCAATTGGGCAACGGTATGAGATCCCCCCATCACAATAGACTCATGTCTTACCAAAACTTCCACGGAATGGCATTCCAAGAATGGCTATGATTGCGGAGTTTTCGTCTGTGCTTTGCTGCGTTCATCTCATCTGATTGTCGCATTTTAGCTGCACAAGTGCCTATTCTAACAGCAGTTGAGCACTTACATGCACTATGCATGTACTTATTTCGTAAACTTCACATACAGGCTGATATATAGCACTGGAGGCAGCTTTGTGCCTACCTATCTCTTTCCGCACAAGATAACACCAACTGTTTGGATTTTCTGTTGTGATACAGTACGTATGTATGTACAGTTTTAGTCATTTGTGATACTACGTTTTCAATTTTCTTGTTACATTTTCGAATTTAGATTATGAATTGCTAGCTATTTGATACCCATGCATTTTACATATAAATATTTAATGGTGCTGGCTTGTACTTTAAGTTAATATGTTTTGTCCTTTTGGTCATCACTGTGACTACGTACTGACGCTGCCTGCAATTTAGAAATGGATTTCTGAGATCTATGCTCAAAGAAAAATAACCCTATTTACAGTCATAAACGCGACTCCTCCGAATCTATTTCAGCTTAGATTTAGATTTGCTGTCAGGCCACCGAAAGGCAGTGACGACAAGTAGATAAATGGGTAGCATCGTGGTATGGGAAGGCAAGGGAGTCTGTGTGCAAGGCCACAGAATACGAGTTCTTCAGGTTTAACTTGCCAGGGATGGACTTTCAGAAAGTAAGATTTTTTATATTCGACTTATTGAATGAAACAATTTTGCGACAAGCAATCGATTCCAGCATGAGCTGTTGCGCTCATTTGCTTCATTTTGCCCTTAGTACTGCTTATTTCTCTTCTCTTATGGTGTAACCTGCGATTTTCCAACTTTCCTACTTTCGGGGAGGCGATTTGTGACATTGGAAAACCCGCAAAACTTGGTGTACCTCTGTGTACCGCACGTCCTCACCATTTCCTTCCGTTTTTCTGGGGAGGCGATTTGTATACGCGCCTCTTTCTTTTATCATTATTATTATCATCGTGTAGTCGAGATGCAATCGTATAATTCGGTATTTTTTGCTGCAAACACTATCCGGTATCCTGTATATTTTGGATTCCGGATACCGGAGAGCGAAAATTCGAATTTTCAAGAGAATTTTTATATCATTTCCTATTCTAATCTAGTTTTAGTTTTGTTTTCGATCGAACGTATCCTTTTTGGTTTTGTATCGCATGTG
Organism: Sabatieria punctata; assembly: GCA_030248155.1. Classification (NCBI taxonomy): domain Eukaryota; kingdom Metazoa; phylum Nematoda; class Chromadorea; order Araeolaimida; family Comesomatidae; genus Sabatieria; species Sabatieria punctata. The sequence continues at coordinate 58,793 of JASANB010001977.1, read as the reverse complement.
TAGATTAGGGATCGGATACGGTATGCGGTGCTTTTATACCGTATAATACAGTAATAGTTGTTAAAACTGAATGAGCAAGATTTTTGCAGTAAATTCATGTCATTTTCGCGCTCTCAAAGGTAGCAATACTGTTTTTGGTTTTGTAAGCCATGTTATCGGTTAGAAAAACACAAAAATGGTATCCTTATGTTAATTTTTGGGGTTAGGTGTAGCTGGGGGGAATCAGGGAAGGTCAGAAATGGATTAGATACTAATTAATTAACTTTCTTCATATGACTATACCGTACCACTCCGGAACGTGTCCTATACAGATGCGTACCCCTAGGGGTATTTTTATATTTGGAAAATAGGCCCTAAGGGGCGTGCCCTGTACTGATGCGTCTCTAGGGGTATTTTTATATTTGGAAAATAGGCCCTAAGGGGCGTGCCCTGTACTGATGCGTCTCTAGGGGTATTTTTATATTTGGAAAACACGCCCTCCGGAGCGTGCCTATACTGATGCGTCCCCCTAGGGGTATTTTTATATTTGGAAAACAGGCCCTCTGGAGCGTGCCTTTACTGATGCGTCCCACTAGGGGTATTTTTATATTTGGAAAACAGGCCCTCCGGAGCGTGCCTATACTGATGCGTGCCTCTAGGGGTATTTTTATATTTGGAAAACAGGCCCTCCGGAGCGTGCCTATACTGATGCGTGCCTCTAGGGGTATTTTTATATTTGGCAAAACAGGCCCCCCGGGGCGTTTCCTATGCTGATTTAGTGACTCGCCAGGCGAAGGGCTTTTTTTGTAATTTTGACCGGCAATATCTCTGGAACGGTTTGGTCTTGGAACGTCATAAAAGATCATTGCAGTCGCCAGAGACTCTAGATTAAAAATCTGCAGTCATCTGATTTTCATCGCAATTAGGGAAAAACTCGTTGCGCAAATTAGTGTTCGGAGCAAACGCAGCGCAGATTAGGATTTACGCCAGGCTGAAGCTCGACCTTGTTTACAGCTTTGGTCTTGAGGGCCAAGTCGCTCCGACTCCTTCATATAAAGTTATTCGCAAAAAACCGCCAGGCTTATTTTTTGAACTAACTTTAAAGAGCCTAAGAAAGCTGTGCGGGTATAAATTGGAGGCAGTTGCAGGTGAGGTATGGCGGAGAATCTGTCGGAGACGGAGTCAGACACGAGCAGTGTGCAGGGGGAGTCGATGCTGGTGGATTCGGGCATGAAGCCGCCCAGTCCAGCCGGTCGGGAGCAGCTGCTGAAGAGGATAGAGTCGTTGCTGCAGGAGAACCGGGTGCTGAAGGTAGAACTGGAGACGTACAAACTACGAGTGAAGACGCTGCAAGAGGACAACAAAGCACTGCGCCAGACCTCGGTGTTGATTCAAGCCAAGGCCGAGCAGGAGGAGGAGTTCATTTCGAACACGCTGCTCAAGAAGATACAGGAGCTGAAGAAGGAGAAGGAGGCGTTGGCGCTGAACTACGAACAAGAGGAAGAGTGTCTGACCAACGATTTGTCCCGAAAACTCGACCGGGTTTGCTTTCGCTGCTCTTGTCTGCTGATTGGCTGTTTGTTGGATGACGATTCCTTTTCTAGCTGCGAAACGAAAAAGCCGAGCTAGCTGAGACGTTGCAACAAGAGCAAGAGTCGCTGGTCAACAAGCTGATGCGTCGCATTTCAAAGCTGGAGTCCGAGACCAGCGCTAAGCAAGCGGTGCGGTCACCTTTTTTCTCACTATTCAAGTCTTTTTTGGGCTAAAGATCGCTAAGTTGGGCTCAAAACAGCTAAAAAGTGTTTTACAAGCGATTTTAGCAATTTTAGTGACTGATATTCTAAAAAATCGGAAAATTTTCCTCAAAAAATTACTTGCCAGAAAAGTCGGAGGAGGGGCAGACCTCCTGACCCCTCTGCTACATGTATGGAAAAGTTTATGCTTACTCTGAATTAGGTTTCGACCACAAATTTTCGAACTAACAAAAAATCGGCACTCGTGGGCCGAATGGACTACTATTTTGTTGAAACGGCTAACATATGATTTTTAGTCTTTTCCAATAACTCAAACGCATATTTTCCGGCAAAATTTATCATAGAATTGTAGCCAAGAGCCATATCCATTAGGCCAGACAAAAACCCGTAGAGGTCCATTCTAGTAGCGAAAAAAACGACTAATCTAACGAGAGTCGTTTTGCAAATTTTCGTCGCTGCGCGCTTAGAAATCGACCTGAGGCGTAAGGTGCTCTAATTCAACCTAGCAAGGGCCGGGTTTTTGACGGTGATAAATGCGCAATTATTTTTCCAATTTAGCGCAATACATGGGGCGGGGGATGAGGAGAGTTTACCACCCCCTCGCCGTCCAGCCCCTCGGTCGGCCATTCCCCTAGCCGCCCCGACCCCCTTTCGAAATTTTGGGGTTAACTTGAACTCATACTCCCTCAGTCGGCCATCCCCCTCCGAATTTTTTGGGAAAGCGGTTTTATACTCTTTAACCCCCATGCCGAAAAGCCACCATACCCCTCCATTTTTCCGGCCCATGTATGTTTAGCGCATATAATTTCGTAGGATTTCATGCTTTCGTTTTCCGTTAGTGACATTTAGTGTTAATCAGACCAATTCGTATCGACAATAAGCTGCACTCTCGGAACGTTAAGGTGCAGTGTTTTTTTTACGTAAAAAGCTGCTCTACATCGTCTTCTATTTAGCGCATATGGCTTTCCTACGGAAACTATTACCATGCTGATAATAAATTCGTTAGACGTTGATTGAAGCCAAAAAACAGAAATTTTTTTATATATGAAACCACTTTCCTTTAACCCAGTATCTTGAAAAATATAAATAAAGCTAATGAGAATTAATCCTACCAAAACTTGATCAGGCAAGCACAAAAGTTCGACGAAACGCTGCTCTGCTTCTAAGTATTTTTGCGAGGTTTCCTTTTTACGACCAAACAGTCGTGAACCCCTCTCACCGGCCGATATTTAACCCTCCGACGGACATAATACTCCCTCACCGAAAATTTTGTCGATCATTTTCTGGGAAATCGGCAATTTGATAGATAAATTTAATTTTTAATTACTATTTCATGAAACGATGATTCTGACCGAGCTGTTGTGTGTTGATTGATTACTAACTAAATCATATCATCATCCATCTAAACATACATGGGCCAGAAAAATTCGGAGGGGGTCCGGAGATCTCGGGGGGGGGGGGGGTCCCCGGCAAAAAGTCCAAGAAACGCCTATTTTGCCTTAAATATGCGAAAATCCCTCCCTCCGGGAGGGGGTCGGGCAGGGGGTATGGCCGGCCGAGGGGGTGGTATTGGCCGGCGAGGGGAGGGGTAAACCCCCGCGGCCCCATATATGCATCTAACCAGACATGGGCAAAGGGGGGGGGCTGAGGGGGGTTGGCCCCCATCAGGCTCTGATCTACACTCCATCAGCCGGCCGCTACCCCCCATCAGGAATTTTTGGGAAGAATTTTGTATAGAAAATTATGGTAAAAATATGCCTGGAATAGGCGTAAATGAGCTCAGAATAGCTAATTTTAACTTATTTTAATGAAAAATAAGCCAAAAACCCTGATTTTCGCCAAAAATCGGACTTTTTGGCTTACCACCCCCTCAGCCCCCATCAGGCGCTCCTACCCCCCATCAGCCCCCCCTCAGGAATTGAAAATTCTACCCCCCATCAGCCGAAATGCTAGCCCATGTCTGCATCTAGCCATTTACCAACTACAGACATAGAATTTCGTAAGATAAGAATGACTCACCTTTTTACTCGCTTGTTTGTTTAGCATTTGGACCAGTTACGTAGAGAGAAAGTAGAGCTGGAGAACACGCTGGAACAGGAACAAGAAGCGCTCGTCAACCGACTTTGGAAGCGAATGGACAAGCTGGAAACCGAGAAACGGTTGGGTTTATTGGTCTGCGATGACAAGACAATAAGTGCTAGTACTTTGTGTGTCAGACATTTGCAAGCCAAACTGGACCAACCGATATCGGCCCCGCCTTCCCCGATGGATGTAAGCAACGGAGGCGCTTCACCTCAGCAAGGCTCGGTCAGCAGACAGGCGAAGCTTTCTGGCGATCCGAACTCCATGGTGCGACACATTCAGTCGCTGCGCAACGAAGTGCTCAGACTCAAATACCAGCTGAGAGACGCCGAAAATCAACGTTAGTTGATTCTTCTTCACTTAACACGCTCCTTGCCATCAACGGTCAGGGTTTTCTTGACTTCTTGGTCTGACTGTAGCTGCTATGATTTTACGGTGCCGTTGCTCAATCACTTTAAGTTGAGCCGATGCCATGTTTGTTTTAAATTACGTACACTGTTCTACTAAGCTGAGTCTCTTGAAGCTGCATTAGCTACTGTTTTTGAAGCCTATACCATTAATATGCCTGAAAATAGTTTTTGAGTTGATAAGCCAGTCCATGCATTTACCACTACTCTGTAGTGGCTGACAGTCTGACGCACCAGATTGTGCTGCAGATGTGTCGATGATGCAGAAGTTCGGCACAGACGAGCACTCGGTGCGCGAGGAGAACTTGCGACTGCGCCGTAAGCTGGAGATGGAGGTGGAGCGGCGGCAGGAGCTGTGCCGTCATTTGTCGGAGTCGGAGTCGAGTCTGGAGATGGAGGACGAGCGCGTCTTCAACGAGATGAACTGGCACCGCCACCTGCCCTCTGCTCCCAACGCCGCACCAGTCACAGGACCGACGCCTCCGCCGCTGCCGCGCAGCCGAACCATCAGCAGTCCGATCGCGTATCCGGTCGGCTCGGCCGCTCACAGCGCCAGATCTGTGTCGCCCGTCCTCAGTGCGTACGTGGGTCGCGGGGTCTACTGTTGTTTTTTTGCAAAACAAGCCGTACGGATGCCCCGCGGCCCTTTGTGGACGATATACGTAGTTGCTATAGTTGGCTTGTGCTTGTAGGCGGACTTAACGTCAATGTGAGTATGCCGGGGCCGAGCTACGGACCGTCGAGTCCGCTGAGTCGTTGTCAAGCGTGTGGCGCCGTGCTTCAACCAATCTTAATGGCTGCCGCCTCTCCGGCGGCTCTCGCACAGTCCCACCCGCAGTCGCAGGTTGGTTGTTGTTGTTTGGGCCGTATTTTTATCCTTAATGGTGGTGCGTGTGCGTACTTGTTTGGACTGAACGGCACTAAATTAGTGATCTGCTCTTTACCGGGGCTCGTTCGCATCTGCTCTTTTTTCTTGTCAACACAATTAATGCCGGTAGGTAGTGTCGGTCACGAAAACAAGCTGCTGCGGCAAATGAAATTGCCTCGCCATTAATATAACCCTAAGGGGCTGTATTCTTGCTCTCGGCCTCTGTTTTTGCCTGATAAGCTTCCAGGGTGTGTTTGTGAGATAGACAGTTCTGTTCTGGTCTCACTCTGACTCAGATAGCATACATGGGCTGGGGGTTTACCCCCCTCGCCGGCCCGGGATAGGTTCGGTTCGTCGACTTCGGTTCGTCGACGCTCGGTTCGTCGACTTCGGTTCGTCGACGCTCGGTTCGTCGACTTCCGTTCGTCGACGCTCCGTTCGTCGAATTAAAATTTATTCACTTGGTCTGTAATCGTCCGGCCGGCCTCTAATTGTTCGGCGTAGCGCAAATCACTTAATAGCTCATTGGCTCACAAACCAAAAATGACCGGAGGAGGGTAACGGCCACCATAATTGTTTATTCACATACACATAGGTAGAATCACGAGCACTTTGGCTGTGTCAGGAGCATAGTTGTGATGCACGGAAAAGCGATCAACCTAAATTAATAGTGTAATAGAAGGAACTACAGATTTTTCTAGACAGCGCGTGCAGGTATTTAAGGAAGGCTACGGTATGACTGCAAGCAATGCGCTTTCTTAGATCATTGATGAGGCTTTGTGACCGCTGACCGACATGACCCCCGTTTGAGTGACAGTTCCGGATCAATTAGTAATACTGGTTGTATAAACCAGGCCTAGGGCAATAGGACAAATGCGCATAGCCACCAAGCCAAATTAACATTAACCTACAAGAAATAATAATCCTACTGTCAGTCATGTAAAGGCTGTCCATACAAAAATGTTTGTAGCTCAAGGTAAGCAGAAAATATTAGAAAGATCAATGTAACAGGCGGTCGTTTGTCTCCACATGCACAGACATAGCCGTCAAGGACGAACGCCGTAGCGGTGCGCTTCGCTAGCACAGTATCCATAGCACTTCCCTCTAGCCACTTTGTGAATTACGGCATTCGATGGCCGGTCATTCATGGCCGGCCGTTTGCCTCCGGTCATTTTTAGTCTGCCTAATGAGCTATTGACCCGCACTACGCCGGACAATTAGATGCCGGCCGGACGACTACAGGCCAAGCGAATAAATTTTAATTCGACGAACCGACCGTCGACGAACCGAACAGTCGACCAACGGAACAGTCGACGAACAGAGCGTCGACGAACTGAAGTCGACGAACGGAGCGTCGACGAACCGAAGTCGACGAACCGAACCCAACCCGCCGGCCCATACTCCCTCGGCCGGCCGTACCCTATCCCGGAGGGAGAAAATATTCGCTTATTTAAGGCAAAATAGGCGGTTTTTTGGATCCCCCCCCCGAGGTCTCCAGACCCTCTCCGGTTATAGAAAATTATGATAAATGTATGCCTAGATTAGGTATAAATGAGTCGGAATAGTTTATTTATCCTATTTTAACTAAAAATAAGCCAAAACCCTTGATTTTAAGCAAAAATCGGACTTCTCAGGGTTCGTGCGGGACCTGGAAAGTCAGGGAGTCATGGAAAAGTCAGGGAATTTTAAAAAAGTCAGGGAATTTGGTGTCTGGTCAGGGAAAAATTTCATAGAATCAGAAACATCTTGCTTCCAAATGGTCCTGTTATAACTTTTCACAGCACTATTTTCAAAATCGGTCTTCTGATTTTATATACCACTACTTAAACCGGAAATTTAACCTCTGAATACCGTTTAAATGCGTTTTGCAAAGCTAATTTTTTTATTTTTTCTCAGATTGGTTGCAGTTTCCTCACCCTGGTTGGTCAGGGAATTTTGACTATGGTCATGGAAAAGTCAGGGAAAGGTCAGGGAATTTTGCTACACAAAAGCCGCACGAACCATGCTTCTGCATTTGCCTTACATTTTGTATTTCGTAGGCAAAAGCCTACGCCCAATCTGGGCTCGGCCCCCCAAACGATCCCACCCACCCAACCGAAGCCGGCTTTTGTTCCTGATTCCACCCACCAAAATGGCCGCGACACCCGAAATCGGTAGCCCTATGTTTTCAGATTTTGACAGCCCCAACCCATTTTTCCGGCCCATGTATGCACAAGTTGTGATTTTACGGTAGATATTTTTTGCTCAAATTAGATGTGCGCAAGTTGGATAGTGCCAGTCGAAATGCTAGCCCGTGTCTGGTTGGTAGTGACGGGGGCTGAATTTAGTTGTGCTCTGGATTGCAACGCACCAGATCGGGAGAGCGAGCGGTGGCGTCGTCGAGTGAGAAGTTCGTGCGACCGGCCAACCCGCCGACACCGAAGGCCGGCGACCCAGCCCCGACCGTCTCCACCGCTGCCAAGCCCGACTGCCCCACTCCGACCGGCGGCGAGTCTGCCGAGCCTAAACTCTGAGCCCACCGACCCTTACGATCGGTGGTGGTAGAGAGAGAGCTGTGCGAACTGTACGATATCTTTGTCCTTACCGTCTTTGTTTGCTCTGTCTAATCACGGCTTGGTTGGCTTAACTAAGCCCACACACGTTCTACGTTTGACCACTGTAGAACTACGTAGAGTATTCTGTGTTGCGGGTTAGCTACTGGTCGGGTGGCGCGGCTACTGCGCGCGCTTACGGAAAGCCATAGCCAGATGTCTCACTGTCATGCACTTCAGGCACCAGTACTATCTCGCTCGGTACCCCTTAACTAAGACTTACAAGATAAAACTGGAAGGACCCTTAAATCATACTTACTAGCGGTAGGTAGTGGTACCGTATTTCGTGAGTAGCGTTGCCAAATACAGTCAAGGGTGGATTTCTAGACATACACGGTTGTAGCGATTCATCTTTACATTACTTTATATTAACGGTATCGGAGGTACCACTGTCTATGCGAGATGCTGACTTTACTGTTAAGTGTCTGTCTGGTGCACGTATTTCTGGTGTTGACTTTTTTAGTGGCGTTCGTTCTTTACTGGAACCCGGTAACATAAGTAGTGGTCGGTCTATTGATTGTATTACTGGCTGCGTAAGATCGGTCGGTATGTACAGATTAACGATTTACTTCTTGTCCTGGTGTGTGTTATAGCTCAATGTGAATATGTTCTGTCCATTTTCCAATCCAATCGGAACATCCCGGATTCGCATCTAGTACTTACGCGCCATGTTATTTGATCATTATTATTTTTCTTTTCTTCATTTTTCTCTCAAGTTCTTTCTGTTTCCTGACATTGTTTGCCTTACCTTCGATGGCGGGCGGCAGTGAATAACGTTGATTTATAGCCAATTGAACTCCAGTGCAATGCGTGTGTATCTGCGCACGGCTTATGTAGATGCGTGGTGTAGAGGTAATTCTTTGGTGTGTGGTTGGTAGGATTCCGTTATGGCCCAACGCTAAAAGGCTGTTGTCATCGATTTCAGATTTCTTTGCAGAGAGTGGCCGAGTGTATCATTACGTGCAGTGATTGTTATCGGTAAGACTGTATAGATATATGTCTACACCTTTCTTTTGGCTACAACTACCTAATGTCGCTCCACTGGAACAGTAAACTTTCTAATCAGTCTCTGCCATTCTTTCACTGCGGTCTCAAACCGGCCACGTGTTACTGAACTACGTGTTCGAGAAGAAAAACAACGGCTGGCAACTCCGGCCTTTGGTCCCGCCGATTTGTCTTCGTAAGTGCGTTCGTCAGCTTTCAAACCAGCAACATTTTGTGTTTATAGAATTTGATTTTTATTAATAAAAAATCTGACGTTTCGAACTTGACAACTTGTAAACAGTACTTCAGCTTTGATTTGTTAATACGGACAATCGCTAATCCGGACAAAATCTGTTGGTCATACATGTAACAGGTCATCCGCCGAAAGGAGATTGGGGGTCTGAGCCCAAATTTTGGGAACTAAAACGTTTAAAAATTGCTAAAAGTCGCAATTTTTCGGCTGAAAATCGCTGGGCTGAAATACAGCTAAAAAGTGCTGTTTTGCGTTTTACATGCGATTTTGGCAATTTTTCTGTCTGAAATTGCAAAATAATCGCAAAAGTTTGCTCAACAAATTACTTGCCAGAGAAATCGTCTCCGGTGGGGCCCATCCGGAGTCTGACCTAAATCGGCTGGGGACAGACCCCCTGTTACATGTATGCTGTTGGCCTCAATTAACGAGACGACTGTACATCAGGTGCGTGTGTAATAGAGGAAGGTGATGTTTGCAGGTGTTCGATGATAAGTCACCGTTTGTCGCAGACGTTGCTGTTTCTGTTTTCATTGGCCTGGCGGGGAGTGATTAAGGTGCCGATCGTGATAGCTCTCGGCTGTCTGTTGTTCGATGTGAACTTGCGTGTGGAGGTTGACGTCAACGTTGAACTGAACGAAGCCGAACAACAGAATAATCTCTGATTGCTCGTTGCTATGTCTCAGCCAAGGTCTTACACTACTAAGGCGAGTTGGCTGAGTTCACACTGACCGCTGAATTAAACCACTCGTTTCAGGGCGAATGTTCTGTGCCTCAACCCAGCGAAGCAACAGTGGTTGCTGCTAATCCATTTGAAGAGCCTATTCCACCCGCCAAACCAAGGATGACTTCGTTGGGTATGGAACGGTTATCTAAAAGAACCGTGTCTTTCAGTCGGGTTGATATGACAAATTTGGCACCACCAGTTCTCATATGCTATCAGTTCATATCGTGGTGGTACCATGATGCTAGTACCAAATTTTGCTGGTTGATTAGTTAACTCCTGTCTTTCCGAAATTTAATTAAAACTAACTCAAAACACAGGCAAGGCAAGCCGATGTGACTGTTTCTGTGGTTACTGACGTTTTGTCTGTTGCTAATTCAGTGCTAAATTAGGTTGTTGTTACGTGTGGTGCTTATTTATGTATATCTTTAGCCAGTGGTATGCCGCCGATGCCGCAGATGGGTCTGATGTCGTCGGGTTACATCAACTACGGCCAAGCGCCTCCGCCCTACCCATCTGAGTTTGCCTTCTCAGGCGGTCAATCGACTTTTTCCACTGCTAACGCTCCTCCAGTGCACACGTGCAAGTCGTGTAGCGGTGATATTCGCGAGGATCAGCAAGCGATTCAGTGCGCGGTGCAGCTGGGCTGCAAACATTTTTTTCACATCAGTTGCGTTGGACTGACGCCGGCCGCCTACAAACTGCTAATGGACGAGGTTTTCGCCGAATGGGTATGCGACGCTTGCTACAAAGACAAAAAGATTGAATTGGTGCAAAGGTTTACGTCGTGATTCACTCTTTGTCAGCTATTTCTCGACATCACACCAGTAGCATGAAGTTGTGGCGCTACCTAAAAGGTCGAAAATATTTGACTGCTTAATAGCGGCCGACGCGTAGTATGCAGTTCGGGTACAGTGCCTGACGGTACCGCCTTTGTAAAGAAAACCTGCTGCATAATACGCAGTTGTAATACTAGCCTTTGGTGGCGCCTGTATGACTGAGCGTGTTGTCGTGGATGCTTGTACTTTACTGGCTCATTTTACATGCCGACCTTGTTTGAACGTCCAAACCGAGCAATAGTTATAGTCCCATCCTTTTGACACGTTCATTATCTGTAAGCCTGATTTATGTAGTCTGTTCCCAGAAATCGCCAATTTGTCCTAGCGGAACTGAAAGTAGCGTTTGGCATGAGATAGATTTGTTCGTTTGGGGCAGAGCGGATGGGCTGTTTTTAAATGGAAACCGGTTGGCAAAAACCTGTTAAATGCTGCTTAACAGGGGATATTGTGTCGGCGTATTACTATAGCACCGAGCTATGTATGCAATCGCATTTTTGAGGCAGTTTGTACTACTTTCCGTTGTTGTATAAAGAATTGGAGCTGTGCTGTCTGGTGTCGGGAATATAAATTGAATTTGGTTGTCATCCGAGCCTCAAGCTTACTTGGCTTTGAAATCAAGTTTCTGTTGTACCAATCAATTATTACTCTTACTTAGTTTGCTCAAATGCCGTCGCCGCCATGTAGATTTGAATTGGATTTGGTGCTGGCCAGCAAGACTCCGATTTGCGTGCGGCCCTGTTCAAGTGCCTTCAGTTATTATCGTTCACTGGTCACTGTCACATCTGGTGCCTTTATCGCTCGATGGTAAGCTAGGCGTTGGGCTTATTAAGCTAAATATTTTCGGCACCGCTGAAAGAGCACTCAAAATCGATGTTTATTAATCGACCACTCGATGCTCTCTGTTTGCGCCTCAAATCTGTTAGCTTCCGGCCTTCCCACCATAGCCTCTGCTCTACTGCCCATTAAGTCTAATCGAGCAGTAATTATTTATGGCTGTGATTACACTAAAACCCTTGCCTTTGCTACTTTGCCCTGCTTGCTCTTTGGTAGTCGCTGCTCTCGCGCCAACTCGCTGCTCTGCTGAGGAGGTGAATAAGGTTGCTTCTGTAAATCTAGCAGACTGGCCATGAAGAATTAGTTCGCTTTTTGTTGGCGCACTCCCGCGGGAAATAGCATCAGTGAGTAGGTGGTCGGCTGGTTAATTTGCTCAAGTCAACCCTCCGGACGACGGCAAGTTGGCGATAGCGCGGCGATTTTTAATTGTCTCACGGCTCGCTTATTAATTATGCACTTTCTCTGCCCGCCTCGCACCATTCGATTGTTTTGCTTGGCGGCCGACGCATAAAGTACTGGGCTTGTGTATGGAGCTCTAATGAAGCTGCCGTTCTTGCTTTCAGAGTGCAGCTGCAATCCACTCCTGAGCCAAATATGCGAAAGCGTCGTAGAAGATCTACTTTGCTGCTAGTGATCGGTCTGCTCCTATGTCTCGGTGCCATCTACCATCTCAGCACGTGCATGGAAGGTAAAGCACCTTCTTTTCTGCCTGTTCTTATATGTTTTTGCAAGCAGTGGCATGTCAGATGGTAATATGCCAAAACCCGCTGTTTCTGATCAAGTAGCATGTGTGCTTATGTTTCAGTTGCATATATTGTGCATTTTACTAACATTGGTAACCGCATCCTCCCAGCTAACCAGGTCGAATCTCATACCACTACTACAGCCGAAAAGAGATGCGACTGCGCTGGGCAGCCTCAATCCTCTGTGCCGCGCTGTCAAGTAAGTTGTCCTGGCCATTTTTTTCGGTGCGCGTGTGTTAGCACCGGGGTACTTGATAAATATCGTGTTGCCATGTAATGCTCGTTAAGGTTAGTGCGTCCGGTGCCAAACTGCTTTACGGCCTTGTCTGAATGGCGAAAATTCGAAATTAATAACGAAGTTAGCATGAAAAATTGGTCATGTATCATAATGTGTATGTTATTACGGCTAATAGAGAGTTGTCGAAACCGTTCAACGTCATCGGGGTCCTTTTGTTTGATTCTGTCTGATTTTGCAGGTAATTCACGTGGCAATCGTATGCGCCGGGTACGAGTCCAGCAGTAGACTGGCTACTTTGGTTAAGAGTTTGTTGTTTCATCGGCAGAATCCCATCCATCTGCATTTGGTTGTCGACTCAATAGCTCAGCCCATACTGCAGACACTTTTTGACACGTGGAAGCTGCCGGCTGGTATAGTTTACGAATTCTAATAATTCACCTTTTGCCCGCCTAGGTCCTAACTTTAAGCCATTGATGTTTCAAGCTTAGGCCGAGGCTTAGGAAAAGTTTGCCCAGCGGTAGAATGAACTGGTAAAGTGTGTACGTCGATTCTGAACGTCGGTTGCAGTTCAGTCATATTATAAAGCTGGTCAGTTGTGTGTCTCATGTGATAGCAGAGAGATGGTCTAATCCAACTCTATAACTTGTTTAAGTGGTCTATTTCAGTATTGGTGTCCTTTTACTCGAGCAGCCTTGTCGAGTCGGATGTGTCTTGGATACCCAACCGCCATTATTCGGGTGTTTATGGTCTTCTTAAACTTTCGTTGCCAAAGATTTTGCCCGATCATCTTTCTAAGGTTGGCGCTGTTTTACAAAATGGAGAAACGATTTGTATTCACTTAAAAATTATGGATAAACTTATGTAGTACGTGTTATAGGTGCTGGTTGTCGATACCGATGTACTGTTTGTATCAGATGTGGCAGAAATATGGAAATTCTGGGGTCACATGAGCTCAGAGCAAGCTGTAGGACTGGTGGAGAATCAGTCCAACTGGTACCTGGGAAATCTGTGGAAAAATCAAAGTCCCTGGCCCGCACTGGTAGAGAATTTTTTTATCCGCAACCATCTTTTTGACTAGCCAACCAAACCATTTTCAGGGCCGCGGCTTCAATACGGGTGTGATTCTAATGGATCTCGCTAAGTTACGTGGTCTCAGTTGGATGCGGCTGTGGACAGAGGAAGCTAGAGAACAGTTGGTCAAGTTAGAGCACACGTCCTTGGCTGACCAGGTTACTACTATCTCCAACTACCCATACATGGGCCGGAAAACTCCGGAGGGGGTATGGAGACCTCGCGGAGGGTCCCGAAAAAAAGGCCAAAAAACGCCTTAAGCCTTAAATATTGCCTTAAATAAGCGAAAATTTTCTCCCTCCGGGGGGTGGGGTGGGCGAGGGGGTATGGCCGGCCGAGGGGGTATTGGCCGGAGAGGGGGTATACCCCCATGCCCCAGGCCCATGTATGCAACTACCGGCTTTTAATTAGACTTGTTCTCTGTCTCTGTTTTTCGCTGCATCTGTTTTTCGCTGCATAGTGAAGTAAGGTTTTAACATGCCAGTAAACTTTGAGTCTTAGTAGGAGGATTAGCTCAAACAAGTATGTAGGCCTTCAGTGACCGGTGGTAGTGTTGGTTAAGTAGTGTTGGCTCTGGATTTGCAGACAAGTTTACTGGCTGTTTTAGGACATATTTAATGCAGTCATAAAACGACGGCCGAACTTGGTCTACACATTACCGTGTGAATGCAACGTTCAGTTGGGCGACAGAGCCATGCACGACCTTTGTCAGACAGATGTGGCCCATCTGAAGGTTTGTTCTAGCCTTTTTTATTGACCCAACCTGTTCGAACGCCAGATCGTGCATTGGAACTCGCCGCAAAAGACGAAAGTTAAGAACAGATATGCAGAGTTCTTCCGCAGACACCATCAGACTTTCCTGGAAATGGATGGCAATTTACTGAGACGAGAGTTGCTGCGATGTCCTAATGTTACCGGCTTGAGTGTCGGCCAGGTGGGTGTCTACATTATCAATTACTATCAACAACGTTATACCAATTGCTTGCAAGTAGACTATACGACTACAACTAAAAAAAATTAAAAAAAATTTGAAATAAAAATTATAAATTAAGAAATTAAAGTAGATTATACAATTGCGTGCAGGTTTTGTTGGGGCTACGGCTACTACCGGTACAGTACTATTAGGCGACGCCGATTAGACGATGGTACTATAGACGACAAAAAGCATTAATAGATAATAGTACCAATTAGGCGGCACTTCCGAATCAGTCAAGGGTCTATAGCCATGTTCAGCTGTTAACCTAAATGCGCTATTTTTAACAATGCATGGCTAAGTGGCACTAAAATCATGTCTCGGTAATCTTATAACTCGTTAACTTATAACTAAACGAGGCTATATTCACCTGCCCTGACTGTTTCTAACTCAAATTTCCGCCAGTATGTTCCATTTGGGGCAAACACGCGTAAAAGATGCATCTGATGAATCGGTACAACACAGACAGATCCAGATTTCGCTCTGGGTTCAAGATGGTGCCAGCTCTGGCATTTGCCTCTATTCCCCAGCTTGCGTTGAGCACGCGAGCGGCCGTCCGGTCGGGCACTTATTTTTCCGGTTCCTATGTTCATGAACGCACTTAGGATACCAACGATCGCACCAATAACTTTGCGAAAGCAGCTCACAGAGTTTCGCAGCGAGAATTGATGCGGCGATCCATCTGGCGTTTTATAAGTCCCGACATGTTTTCTGCTCTACTAATGAGTGCTCAGTGAGTTTGAATTCAACCATATGCACTTATTTTTTTAACGAGTCCTTGAAATTTGTTTGCTATTTTGTTATGCTTTGTTTTAATTCCTGGTGTGCTGTTTGCATTGTTGTGCTATGTTTTACTGGTAACCTATGTTGCCGTACGGACTTATAGAAAAAATTATTCCTGTCGCCTAATAGGCCTGTCGGGCGACTACAGTAGCAAATCTGATTCAGGCTAAGGTTGGCGTTATTCGTCAGAATAGTGAAAAAGAGGCAGAGACTGGCGGAAAACTACTGCAGTAGTGCGTCTTCAGTAGGAGTATAAACACCGCTTGAATAATATGGCCAGTTCGGCCTTGTCCGGATGTAGCCCTATTAAGGGGCACAACTGTAGCGTCAGAAGGAGGGGTTTGGGTGAATTTTTTAAAATTGTTTAAGGAATGATTATTTAGATAGATGCAGAGCCTCTGTACGACGAAGATTACGATGAGGACGGTTGTTACGAGTTTCGCAGAGCGCGGCAGATCGTCTACCGGACTCACCTGTACATTCGCGAGTTCCACTACACTCCGGTAAGTGCGGTGCAGGCAGAGTTGTAGTAGGAAGCTGATGTAAGTAAAAGCTGCTTTCAGAAAGAAGCAGACGTGACTCTGGTAGCGCAACTGTCGATCGACCGTCTGCAGATGCTGGTGCGATTGCTGAAGCACTGGGACGGTCCGGCCAGCATAGCCTTGTATCTGTCCGATGCAGAGGCGCGCCAGTTCCGCATGTTCGTCGAGGAGTCGCCAGCGCTCAGCAGCCGACGGCACTTTGCCTACCACGTGCTGTTCAAGGAGGGCGTCAGTTGACTTTGTTTTGCTGCCTTTTACAGGGTGTGCCAAAAAAAAACAACCCAGCAGAGTTTTTGCTGTAGCAACCGCAAATCTCAACCGATTTGAATGAATCCTTTTTTAAATGAAAGATAAATAAATTCTTGAAAGATTGATGTAACGATTATTAAGATAGCCTGCTTAGTTCCTGAGATATTTGCCCTCAAAGTCAAAACAGAGATTTTGGCAGTGAACAAGAGTGATAAACACAACCCAGCAGATTGTTTACTTTTGCAACCATGAATCTTAACCGATTTGAATGAATCCTTTTTTGAATGAAAGATTGATAAATTCTTCAAAAATTGGTGCAATTTTTATTGAGATTCACTGCTTAGTTCTTGAGATATTTGCCCTCAAAATCAGAAACAGATTTTGGCAAAGAACAAGAGCGATTCCGTTGCACTTCATAATAAAGCAGATTCCTACTGCTGGGGCTAATGACACTTTACTGTTGAAGTGAACCGAGTTTATGTGTCACCAGTAAAACCTCCAATAGCCCTCAACAGTAGCAGGAATCCGTTTTATTACGAAGTGCAGCGGAAAATAAAAAATTCCCTCTTGTTCACTGCCAAAATCACAGTTTTGATTTTGAGAGTGAATATCTCAGGAACTAAGCAGAGTACATTAATAAACGTTACATCAGTCCTTCAAGAATTTATTTATCTTTCATTGAAAAAAGGATTCATTCAAATCGGTTGAGATTTGCTGTTGCTACAGCGAAAAATCTGCTGGGTTGTTTTTTTTTGGCACACCCTGTAGTTTTAAAAAGAAGAGCATTGCTTGCTGCAGGCCTTTTTCCCCGTCAATGCACTGCGCAATGTAGCCTTGGAGCAGGTGGTGACGCCGTTCGTCTACTTGAGTGACATTGACTTTCTGCCTATGTACAGTCTGTACGATGTGCTCAGACAAGCCGTCAGCCAAGGTTGGTACTTCTTGTTCTCCTATGCTGTGCGGACACACGGTGGTGGTTGTACCGCATACATGGGCCGGGGTAAGGGGGAGTATACCCCTCCCCCTCGGCCGGCCATACCCCCCCTCCCGGAGGGAGGAAATTTTCGCTTATTTAAGGCAAAATAGGCGTTTTTTTTGCCTTTTTTGGGGGGGCCCCCCCCCCCCCCCCCCCCCCCGAGGTCTTCAGCACCCCCTCCGGATTTTTCCGGCCCATGTATGTTGTACCGTCGCAAAGGTGATAACTGGTACCGTTACTCTAGTTATAATTACTATGTCAATACCGCCGCCCGACCATGGGGTATTATTATTACGTTCGATACCACTACCATAACTGTCGGTACCGCGTGACGTCAAGTACAGCCGTATATATGGATTCAGGTCCGATGGAGCGTCGCGCCCTAGTGGTGCCGGCGTTCGAAACGCAACGGTATCGGTTCACATTCCCGCAGTCCAAGGCCGAACTGCTGAACTTGCTTGATACTGCGCAATTGTTCGTGTTCAGACAGGACGTGTGGGCCAAGGGACACACCGCCACCGACTACGATAAGTGGCGCACCGCTGCGGCACCCTACGCTGTTAGTGATCGGTTCTGATTGGCCACAGCTAACTGCTGCTCTTTGTTACAGGTCGGTTGGCGAGCCGACTTCGAGCCGTATATCGTTGTGTCAAGCCAAGTGCCTCGCTACGACACCAGATTTCTGGGTTTCGGCTGGAACAAAGTCTCGCATATCATGCAGCTCGACGCCAAAGGGTCGGTTGACTTTTATTGACACCGCGCTTTAATCGATCGATCGGTCGGTCTATCTTGTCATTTTATCAGAGAAGCATGCGTCTGCGTCTGCGTCTGCCGAACCTGATCCACGATGGTTTTCTTTTTTCCAGGCCGGTGGTGGGAACTGTAAGAAAGCGAATTAGATAGAACAGAGCGTTAGCAGCAGAGCACCGACCACTTTCGTCGAGCAAGTAGTCTAGTTCGGATTGCGCGCTTCGCAGCACGTGGCGCAGTCTGCACATATTCAGTTGAGGGAAGTGCTCGCAGACGTAGTAGGGCTGTTGCTCCTGGCTCGCCACTACAGTAGGGCCCACCACCACCAGCAGTGCGCAAACGCACAGCAGCAAATAGTTGGCAGTCATTTTCGGCGCCTTTCCTGTCTGGCCAAAGCACTGTGACGCAATGAGCCGAGAGGTGGAGAGACTGAACGGTCATTAGTCATGTAGAGTTTGCTTTGGCGCGATGGAATATTGCAAAGCCGACGAGACGAGCTCCTCTGCATTTTAGATACGATTTCGTGGTACTGCCAAACGCCTTCATGGTACATCTGCCGCACGCGCCCAGCTTCGAGATAGCCAAGTACCGCTCGAGCGCCCAGTACCGCCGCTGTTTGAAGAGTCTCAAGGGCGAGTTTATGAAGGATCTGGCAAAACAGACCGCAAATCGCAGTGTTATTGTGCAGGCTGTTGCAACCAACAAAACCACTCCTCACTGACCTATCTAGCTCTCGTTTTTTCTTCTCGTCCTAGTCATGTTTCGCTTCTGTGGCTCATATCACTTGCTTTTCACTTAATAGTTTCACTTGTCTCTCCCTCTCTCTTTTGTACGTATCCATCCATGGTTGTTAGTTGGTACTACGCATTTATTTATTTTGTCGTTGGTTTATGACTTTTGCAGTTTACACGTACAGTGTACGCTTCAGAACGGTGCTTTCACGTTTTTTTGGCTTTGTATTATTTGTGAAGAGAGTTGGCTGTTTACTGTTTGGTTTACGGTTTACATAGCGACGCAGACTCTACTGCGAGGCGGTTTCGGTTGCGGTTCAGGTATAACGGTGGTCTGAGTGAGAGCGCCGTTTAACTCGTGCGTCGGTCGCGCTGGTTGTTCCTGAGATTGACTGAGCTGTTCGATCTCCTTGTAGCCGGCTATTGAGTTCACATTAATATCTGCAAATAATAGTCACTCAGTGGCAGCAATTTGGTGCTAATACCGCGTTGTCTATCAATAATTTCCCACAGCGATCGCTTTTCGCTTGCCACTAGGAAGTAGGTGTTCATTTCACCTTTGCTTTTGATAAACATGGCACCTCGCTCGACGAACTCGAAGCGACCGGTACTCTGCGCCTTCCTGAACAGCTTTTTGTTTGAAAGTTGTAAGCAGGTAGACTAGGTGGCTTACTCGTAGACCGCCTGACTGCAGTGAATCTTGCCAGGCAGTCCATGGGATTCCATTCGACTGGCCGTGTTTACAGTGTCGCCGAATAAGCAGTAGCGAGGCATTTTCTTGCCAACTACCCCGGTAACTATCGAACCGCTGTGCATTCCGACTCGTACGATCAAAGCACTCCGGTTGCTGGGGTCAACGATGGCGCTCGCCTCGTACAACATGCCCAGGGCCACGTTGCAGACTGACTCGCAGTGGTTGGCGCAGATGTCAGGAGCCCCGGCCACTATCATGTAACTGTCGCCCACCGTCTCTACTTTGTATACCTGAAAACCGACTCTTTCAATCATGCGTCGGTCAGTGGCGTACAAACTTTGACAGTCCAAAAAGTGGATGGGGATGATTACGGAAGGGGTACCGTAATATGCGCACTACATCAGTAATGGATTTCTTACGGTAACATACGGTCCTGACGCAGCGGCGAGTGGTAAGACTTGACTAGTATGGCTACAGGCAAGCTGAATATTACTTAGGTTAAGGGCACGCTACCGAATGTGTATGTCGAATAATCCTAACCGTACATACATACTGTACAAACATGTAACAGGTCAGGCCGGAGGGGTCTGAGCCCAAATTCTAGGGAGGGGTTGGGGACTAAAAACGCTCAGAAATAGCAAGAAATCGCTAATTTTGACTTAAATACATACATGGGCCGCGGGAGGTTAGGGTGGGGAGTCAGAGGGAGGACAAACGGACAAATCGTCTCGGGGGAGGGGTCCCGAACGGGGAGTCTGGCGTGGACAGACCCCTGTTACACGATACTATACATTGTGGATATCGATGAGTCTGTCGAAGTGAGTGAAGAGGTCGTTGAGCAGATTGACGATGTCCCTGGGATGAGTGGTGCTCACAATGTTGTTGAAGTTGGGTACATCGGAGAACATAACCGTCACCTCGTCATATGCGCCTAAGCAACAGACTCTGCTTGTTTAGGATTGTGAAGATGAACTTTCAACAAACATGCATCCACGCTTTTGCCGTCGAGTAACTGTCTGGCTACCGAGACCGGCAACACTTGCATGAGTACATGTTGTCCTCTCTCCTTGGCCTTTTCCATTTCCTCTGCCATTTGCTCCAACTTGGCTGTGGTTTCGTCCAGTTTCTTACTGAACTGTCAGACACAGTTAATCGAGAGATATGTAGTGGGCGCAGTACTTGGTTTCAACTTCAGACATTCTGTGCTGGTTGAGCAAAATCAGATCGCGAGTAGCGTCGTGCAGCGGCAAGTTTGCGATTCGCAAATTGAACTGCATCAGTTCGTCGACAGTCTTTACGTACGGTGAAGCAATGTAGAGCAGGCTTCTACCATCCCTCATCAAAATCATTTGCCCTATAAGCAGGACTAGAAAAAGAGCAGGTGTAGTAGCGTATGAGCACCCTTTAGTCTGAGTTGGGAGTAAACGCTGCTGACACTGGCTGTGGATCCTAGCGAGATCAGTTCCCCTGCTCCAGTATTTGCCGCATTTTCTTCGTTCAAGTCAACCGTTTGTCCCAGCATAGTGCGACACTCAAGTACGAAGACAGAATTGATGCAGTTGACGATGTTTTCGTAGTTAACATTGACCGGCGGTCTCAAGAACCGGAACAAACATCCCAGTGGCGTTCCTACCTTCATTAAATCAGACGGAATGTGAGCCCTAAAAAGCGTAGGTAAAACAGTCAGGGGTTTCTCGACTTATACAGTACATATAGATACATTGTAGAGTCCCATCGATTTTTTACCTTCACTCAAACATTTCTTCTCGGTCAAGCTGCATTTGGTGCTGTAGCTGCTCCAATGTATTTCAATTTCTGGTAGTCCCGATTCTATATCTTTACTGGTTTGCGAGATATTCACCGAAAACTACGAAATTGCCGCAAAATGCCACTCCAATATTTTTCGAAAAATCGTTATAACTTTTTCTGAAAAGGCCCTGCCCAGCTAATGTTTTAACAAAACTTAGACCACCGTTGGTCAAACAAAATTAGCATACTAAAGTGTGCTGATTAGGGGAGGGGGTGCTTTGGCCTCTCAAAGGTGTTCGAAAAATATTCCGCAAAAGCTTAGTGGTTAGTATTCGATGCAGTTTTGTGTTTTATGTTAAGCGAAGGTCAGTTGGGGCATTTTTGACTTGAACAAACTTTGAAACTTTGGATTGGGAGAAATCTGCGTCCAAAGTTGTGATCGACAGTATTTCTTGAGTGGCAATACCCGCTAATATGAGCGCAAACCGTGGTACAAAGCAGTTTTACTAATGTAGTTGTTGCTGCTGATTCTGAAACTAACCATATTTTTGCTCTACGTAGCCTAGGTTTGAAGATATTGACATTTTTATGATTTCGGAAGAAAACGGGTGCACTTGTTATATCATGCTCGTTTGAAAGGTGGCTCAATTCATACATGTACAGGGTGTCTCAAAAAATGATCACATTTCTTTTTACTGCCATTACCGTAAATTTTGACCAAATAGGCTGAAATTTGGACCATAGGTGCCCAAACTCGGGAAATTTTATGTGTAAAAATTTGGTGCACTAAGCTTGACTCAATCCCGAGAAATTTCAAAAAAAGTGAAATTTGGTAATTTCAATAGTGAAAGCCGGTCACCGAAAAATGGAAACATTTCCTTTTCCTGTATCTTTTCTAATTTTTGACGGAATTGGATGAAGTTTGGAGTGTAAACGCAGAAGTTCAGGGTAATTCGTGTGTAAAAAGTTGACGCATGAACTCCAACGCTATCGTTAGAGTTTAGACGATAATGTAATGTAACGTTTTTTCGGTGACTGGCTTTTGGTATTGAAATTACTAAATTTCACTTTTTTTTAAATTTCTCGAGAACTGGTCAAGCCTAGTGCACCAAATTTTAACACATAAAATTGCCCGAGTTTGGGCACCTATGGTCCAAATTTCAGCCTATTTGGTCAAAATTTGCGGAAATGGCAGTGAAAAGAAATGTGATCATTTTTTCGGTGACCGGCTTTCACTATTGATTTAACAAATTTCACTTTTTTTTAAATTTCTCGGGAATGAGTGAAGCCTAGTGCACCAAACTTTAACACATAAAATTGCCCGAGTTTGGGCACTTATGGTCCAAATTTCAGCCTATTTGGTCAAAATTTGCGGAAATGGCAGTAAAAAGAAATGTGATCATTTTTTTGAGACACCCTGTAGCTAGGTTTTCGGCTTGGAGGGAATTTTTCTGATCCAAAACAGGGTTTCAGGGCTATGCCCAAAGGGAGTTTCAGCGACCTTTTTTTCGGTGACCAAAAGCGGGTTTCGGCGACCTTTTTAGGCTCAAAACAGGGTTTTGAGGACTAAAAATCGGATAAAAATCCTGTCAGAAGTGCAAAAATGCCCTTTAAACCTGTTTTTTTGCTTTAAAAACGTACTAAAAAGTACAGTTGGTAGGTATACCTGAACCTGAAATTGGATTTTAGAGATACCTGAACCTGGACTTACCTGAAATTTGGTGCTACCTACCAACTGTACTAAAAAGCTCTATTTTGGTCGACATAATACAGCTAGAATGCATATCTGCAACCCTATTTAAAAATTTTGAATCCCAAATTAGGGCTCTGAAACCCTGTTTAGGGTATCTGAAACCCAACCCAACCCTATCTTGGGCCTCCAGAAACCCAAATTAGGCTTCTGGAACGCTATTTAAGGCTTCAGAAACCCTAATTAGAGTTTAAGAGACCCAAATTAGGGTTCCGGAACCATATTTAAGGCTTCAGAATCCCAAATTAGGGTTTCAGAAACCCAATTTAGGATTCCATTACGCTATTTTGAGCCTTAGAAACCCTAATTAGGGTTTCAGAAACCCAAATTAGGGTTCCGAAACTCTGTTTAGTTTTTCAGAAACCCTAATTTGCGTTCCGAAACCCTGTTTAGGGTGTCTGAAACCCTAATCAGGGCTGATTTCGAATATTATCGTATTTTTGCGCTACGACCAGAGACGCAGGTTATGGACCTCAGAAGTTTTATTGATAAACATGCTGTCACAAGCCATATACGTAGTGTGTCTGCCCACACGGGGTTCTACGCTATAGAGCTTCCGCCTTTTTGTACACAGCTTTGCATGCCAGAATACAGTCAGAGAGACTAAGCCATAGACGAATCGGTTCCTTTTATGGCTTACATGTTACCTCTCCGACTATGGCTATGATGTTCCATCGATGGCTATTGAACGCCTACTTAGCCGTACATGGCTACTTAGCCATCCAAAATAGGGTTTCAGGGCTATGCCCAAAGGGGGTTTCAGCGACCTTTTCATAGCCATAGTCGGAGAGGTAAGCCATAAAAGGAACCGATTCGTCTATGGCTTAGTCTCTCTGACTGGCATAGGTAATGAATGATGATTGAGCATATAGCTAAGAACCTCGGACCCGAGATGAATCAGTCTAATCCAGTGTTTCCGTACGCGCCGGTGTAAATAAATTCTACGTATTTCACAACACCGCGCCTACACATTACCATATGTAGTCCTGAAATATATGGCCAGCGTTCATGCATTTCTGAATAGTGTACCCAACTTATTTTGACCCGCTGAGTTCAAATAACTTTACATTTACATTCAATTTACAATTTCAATAATTTTACAAAGTTTGTTAAACAGGCGGACCTAACAGATTTTTTACAATTTGTTGATTAGGCTTCAGTCCGCAAGGGTTATTACACGCCTCCCGACCTTGTCCACTCGTGTATTCGGTGTACTTGAGGAGGTGAACAAACGTACGTTACGTTAACCCCTTGATACCTACTATGTCGCTTTTACGACGGTCTTCGTCCTCGGGCCTAGGACGCCGACCGCGTTTTTGACATCAGCATTTTTGGTCGAAGCCCTCGACGGCGGATGCCCCGAGGGCGTAGACCGGTCGTGTTCCTCGCGATTAGGATGTCGGACATCCTTTTGTCGCTGGTAGAGAAAGAGTTCCCAAAAAAATTATTTCTGCATCAGATCCCTTTTGGGATGGACATCCCTAGAGCTAGGAGATGTGACACGTCTCTAGGGGACATTGGAAACAGCAACTGTTTTTAGCTACAATTGCAGTTTGGAACTCGCTGCTTGGCCCTACAGTACACATGGATGAACTCGTATTGAACCAGTATTAGAAAGGCACTTTTATTGGGCAAACAGTCCACCACCGGTCAGTGTTTAGAAAAGCAGTAGCGCATTTTTTAGTTTATCCAGTCGACCGGCGGTCAGTGTTTAGAAAGCAGTGCGCCAATTTTTATTAGGCAAACCGTCTGCCGGTCAGTCTAGAAAGCAGTGTGCGCAATTGCTTAACTGCAGTCTCAAAAGCCAGATAACATTTGTTACCGAGAGAATCCCTGTGTCAAGACAGAGTACTTTAACAAGAGACCTGCTCTCTGCTAAATTTTAAGCATTCACAGTTGTCCAGCTGGGCCATAAATATAATTTCGACCATTTAGGGTTGGTCAGTTTTGTCAAACATACTCTGTGAATACGTCCCCTGTACCTACATCTCCATTTAGGATGTCTATCGTCCCTTTTCTGTCGGGGACCACCGACAGGTGCTGACGTACTTCCTCAAAAATGACGTCAGCCGGTATGGCGTCCTTTCCCCTAAAAATACGGCGGATGTCTCCGGGAGGTCGACATTTGGAAAAAATTTTTTGGGACGCGGCTGACATCACGCCCCCGAAAAAGTAAAAAGACATCAGCCAAAAAGGTAGGTATCAAGGGGTTAATTAAATATGACCTTTACTTTAGAATGTAGGCTCCCTTTTTAAGATACATGAATATTAAGATAAATTTGGTCTACACAGAAATAGCTGAAAATTGAAAATCAGTAGAGAAAATCTGCATCAGATAGGCACCACGTTATGCCCAGATTTGACAGATAACTTATTGTCTGAGTACCAGGGCATAAAAGTTACAAAAGTAGCTCAGGAGCAGTTACATTGAAAAACAGATGTCATTTTCGTAATCAGTGGCTAAAACTGCATTAGGTGATATAAATTTGATGACACTGTACCCTACATGCAAATGAATTGAGTTACCTTTCAAACGACCATGTTATATGTAACAAGTTCAGCCGTTTTATTCTCAAATCATAAAAATGCATCTTCAAAACTGGGAAACGTAGAGCGAAAATATTGTTATTTTCGGAACCAGCAGCAAAAAGTACATAAGAAAAACTGCTTTGTACAAAGGTCAAGCTAGCGAGTAATGCCACTCAAGAAATACTGTCGGTCAGAATTTTGGACGCAGATTTCTTCCGATTCAGAGCGAATCTAGCTAAACATAATGCATATGCAATTTTCAAACTCAGCACACAAAACTGAGCTTTGTGGAAAAAAATTTTTGAACACATTTGAGAGGCGAAAACACCCCTCCCGTAAACAGCACACTTTAGTATGTTACGTACTTTGTTTGACCACGGTGGTCTAACTTTTGTTAAAATATTAGCTTGGCAGGGCTTTTGCACAAAAAGTTATAAAGATTTTTCGAAAAAAACGGAGTGACGTTTTGCGGCAATTTCGTAGTTTTCGATGAATATCTCGCTAACCAGTGTCGGCATAGAAACGTAACTACCAAATTGAAAGGCCATTGGAGCAGCTACAAAACCATATGCAGCTCGTAACTCTAGCTTAAGAAACAAGTGAATGGCGATTGTTTGAATGGAGGCTGTCGGACACCAGGACCAGAGAATGACCCCGAAAATCCCTGCCGACCAAACTTTGAGGGGTGTAGCTCCGGTTCTAGGGGTTGCTGGTGGCGGGCATGCACCGTTGGTCTTTGATTGAGCTCTATTTTAACATATTTTAATATCAGCCAGATCCGTGAGATCACCCTACTGTACTTGCCGG
Organism: Sabatieria punctata; assembly: GCA_030248155.1. NCBI lineage: Eukaryota > Metazoa > Nematoda > Chromadorea > Araeolaimida > Comesomatidae > Sabatieria > Sabatieria punctata. The sequence goes on along the minus strand of JASANB010001977.1, from coordinate 32,896 downwards.
CTTTCGTCGGCACCTAAGCTGACTTTCTCGCAAGATGAATCTTAAAGTTGAACCGGTGGAAAAATCGGTTAGCGTAAAACATTGCAATTGCAGGGCCGAATAAGAAAGCAGAACTTACGGCAGAGCCGACCCAAAATGCGTGAGACAGCATTTGTCGTCGACAATAACGTGGTAGGGAAAGAGAGCTGTGAAATTTTTGGAAGCAATTCTGAATGTGGCCGATTCAATGTAGGATGTGACCGAGGCCAGACTGGCGGCGTCGGTCGGCACCAAGGCAGTGCCAACTTTGTCCTCAAATCTGACTGTCTGTGGTAGAAGAAAGCTGAGAAGGCAGTTACTTTCAGTTGAAAGACAACGTGTTCTTCCAGACGGTCTCCCTTCGAAGTGGCCACCATTCGTTGCGTTCGCCCGCTCACCACCAACTCGATGTCTCGTCTGTAGACCTTCTTGGCCACCGAGCGCACAACCCCCTGCACTATAGGGAAAAGTCCCTGACGCGACGAACTGTAGTGCAGCGTGAGGGAGCCGTCGTCGTTCTGGTCGCAGCGAAACGACGGACCCCTCAGGTTGGCCTTGAACACCACGCTGTCCACGAAGTAATGTAGTCCATCCAGATTGTCCAGAAAGCCCTGTCGCAAAGGCAGAATTACTCAGAAACTCAACCAATCACTGTGCACCTTCAAGTCGGCACTCATAGATGTCAGCAACTGATCCCAGCCAATTTCCATTAGGTATTCCAGCAAGAACTCGCCGTAGAGTTCCCAAACATCGTTCGCAGCCGACTCTGAATATACAGCAGGTAAACAGCGGGCAGTTCATTCAGATTCATACATGGGCCGGGTGTCTAGGGCTTATCTCCCTACCATTCACCGAAACTTTGGCGATTTTTCAGGAAAATCACCCTACCCCCTTCCGTGGCAAACTCACCCGTCCAGTGATTTTGCAAAGGGGGGTGTAAAAATTTTCAGTTGCCTGGTTGGCCGCTGCCCAGCCATGGCGAGAAAATTTCGCAAAATTAGCCTTCAAAATAGGGTTTAAAAGGTATTCGAACCGTAAAATTGACAAAAAAATAACAGTTTTAGTATTTTTAAAAGGTATGGTTTGGCGTGTGCCTAACTAGGGCTAGAGATTTTTTGAAAAATTAGCGTTCAAAAACGCATTTAAAACGCATTCTGGGCATTAAGACAGGTTTAGCGCATAATTCATTAATTTCTCTTATTTTTGCCTATTTTTTCCTTCCTACCTCCACCACAAAAGGGGTGTACCCACGCTACACCACCTGTGTACGCTACTGTACCCCTCCATGTCTACCGGACCAGGCACTTCAGAAGACAGCAAGTAAGTGACTAAGGTAGTGGCGTACTGGAGAGAACGCTAACAGTTTCCACCAATTTATAAGTCTCTGAATCTGGGTAATGATGGTTTCTGATGTTTTCCTTGCCATTTTCAAAACCCGCTCTCTCTCTAGAATTGTATACGGTACTTACAACACAGTTAAAAATCGGAAACTAACACTTACAGTACTTTGAGCCAGAAATCTTCGCCGTGTTTTCGAATGGTCAGTTGACGGATGCTCTCATGAATAAATCCAAACTAAAATTTTTTGTTTCGATCACAGTTCTCTGTCAGAAAAGATGACAAGAAAGCCAGGAATAAATACAGCGTCAAGGTTATTCTTGCAGACACATTTTGTACTGTACAAAAGAACACGATACACACAGCAAGAGGCAAATAGACTGGCAACATACCATAATAAAGTGAAGCAATGCAATAAGCAAGAAAGCAATAACTGGAAGTGCAGGGAAGGCACCCTGTCAGTGGAGCAGATAGGAGTGTGCGGTTAATCTGGCCAAACACACAACCTTCATTGCTTTATTGATACGCAAGTAGCACGCACGATGGACGCAGATGAAAAGTGCTAACGATGCTTCAGTACATAAAACCTTGCTCTTGCCACCAACAATGATAGTGATTAAGAAAGAACGCAGACATACTTACAGAGCCACGTACAGTACGTACTGTCAGGTAATTACGCATAAAGTCGACTGCGCCCTTCTTGGCTTGTGACCGTGCACCAGATAACCGTTCTGGGGTCCGGCACTGTTCACCCGTAACATCTTCTCTGTTGATTTCTGAGACGGCTTTTCAGGTGAGATGGTGCTACCTTCATTCAACTCGTCATATCCGTCAATTGAGTGGATCTTTTGATCTAAAGCCATCAGTTAGACATCAGAATTAGCTATGGTACTACCTCTTTCCCGATCGATTATCTCCCAAATAGATTTCTTTTTGCTCGACACCAAATAGTAGGTGTGCATTTCGCCCTTGCCTTTTATGAAGTTGACGCCGCGGTCCGCAAACACAAACCTTCCAGTTTTATTGGCCTCTCTAAAGTTTGTGTCACAACGTACGTACAAGAACACAATCTCAGTCAGACATGGACTAGAATTTAGCCTGAGGGGTTCGGTACCAAAATCCTGACGCTGAGGGTGAAGATGAGGAGGCAGCGCGACTATAGGATTGAGGGAATGGTACACTTTTTGACTCATTGTCGTTAAAATTCGTAAGGATGTTTGAGCTCTGTTAAATCTACCGTCCATACTTTAAACGTGTTTTAATGACATTTTTCTCAATTCAAATGCAATATAAATTGCTGAGAGGATAGTGTAGAGGGAGGAAGACACAGTTACATACGCACATAGGCACGGCGTCACTGCAGTGGATGCCGCGAGGCTGACTGTGACTTTCCATTCTGCTGGCTGTATTGACAGTGTCTCCAAACAGACAGTAACGAGGCATTTTCTTGCCCACCACTCCTGTCACTATGGAGCCAGTGTGAATTCCTATTCTAACCTGCAACGCAGACAGACTGCATGCAGAGGCCAAATCTGCCTTCGTACTGTACAGCAAGTACCTCTAAGGCTTTCTGAGTGAGCGGGTCAGTGACTGCGCGCGACTCGAACTGCATGCCCAAAGCCACGTAGCAGATGCACTCGCAGTGGTCGGTCTGAGACTCCGGCGCACCTGCCACCACCATATAGCTGTCGGCTATCGTTTCTACTTTGTACACCTGCAAAACAGCACCTTTAATAGTTTCATTATAGAAGGCAATGTAACCTTGTGGAATTCGATTAGCTTGTCGAACCGGGTGAACAGTTCATTAAGCATGCTAACAATTTCCTTCGGTTCAACCTGAGGCACAATAAACTGGAAGTTGGGCACGTCACTAAATAGCACGGTGGCCGAAGGGTACTCGCCTAAAATGCAAAACGTCACACAAGTTGAGTTGTAAAAAAGTTTTTGAAGGCCAAAAAAGCTTTTTTATGAAAATTTTTAATTTTTTCCATGCATGAAATTTAGCTTACAGGAGACAGAAGGATGCATCAGAAGCAACTTCAAATACAAAAAGCTGATACTTTGGTTCAAACATAGTGTTACAGCATGAGAGTCCGATATTCTAAGTACATCTGTAGCATTACTCACAGAGGGGGTGCTGCCCTTCAAACCCTATTTGAGGCTTAGAATTAGCATGAAATTGATAGAACTGCACTGCTAATGTATATCTGAGACTAAATTCAGCGATTTCCCGACTAAATATCCATACTTTCAATAAAAATTCGAAACGAGCCTTTAAAAAACCTTTTTTTAAAAGTTTTCTTTTGAAAAAAGCCCAACAACACTAACCAAAAGACGATGAACTTACAGGCGTCAACGCTCTTGCCATTCATGAGCTGCTGGGCCACAGAAACAGGCAGAACTTCTAGTAGAAGGTTGGTGGCCTTCTCTTTCTCGCTCTTGATTTCCTGGCCCATGCTTTCCAATTTGTCTCCGTACTCTTTGAGCTGATTGCTGACACAACACAAACATCCATGTACGTGTCTGATAAACGAGTTGGTACCTGATTTCCACCTCAGACATGCGTTGTTGGTTGAGCAGAATCATGTCTCTGGTGTTGTCGTGGATGGGAATGTTGTTTATGCGCAAACTGGACGCGATCAGTTCCCGCACGCTCGTCACAAATGGAGACGCCAGATACAACAGATTGCGACCGTTTCTCAGCGGAATCATCTGTCCTTCAACCAATTGAGATGTTTTTGCTTGCTTCCTTTTAAGATGTCGCTTACAACCTTTTAACCGCAGAGGCAGGAATCGGGACTGGGTGTCTAAATCGCTGCGAATACTTCTGCGCGACCAATCCAGCTGCTCGCCAGCGCCAGGGATGCTGCGACACTCGAGCACGAAGACAGAATTGATGAAGTCCATGATGTTGCCGTAGTCCAACGGTATCTCCGGTCGCTTCACGTTGAACAGACGCACCAACGGAGTCCCAAATTCTATCACGTTACTCGGTAAGTGTTTGCTAAAACCGTTTGACATGCCATTGACTGACGCATGAAATACAAATCAAACTGAACAAGTTACCGAAGAGCCATGCCGAAATGAGTAATTTTGCAGTCTTCATCGATTATTAAATGATACGGAAATATCTAGAAATGCACACTACAGTAGGTAGGAACTGGTTAAATTAAATACCTTAGAGAAATCGGAAGGACTGAGCCTGAGAGTTCCATCAGAGCCAAGCGAAAGGTTGGAGCAATTGCTGCGTCTGTCTTCGGCAACCAAACCACTTTCTCCCTAAAGTAGCTGGTGCAGCAGAACGGTGAGACTGCAGCCACCTACTGAATCTGTTTGGTCTGACTGAATCAGAAAGGTAACATGTTCTTCTTGTCGCTCTCCAGTGGCCATGTGCACCATGCGCTGAGTGCGACCGGTGGTTTTGAGACTGATCTGCTTGTTGAACACTCGCTTGGCTGCTTCTCGGACCACACCTCAAACACACCACTGCAGTCTGCCTCGCTCCTGCTATGTCGTGCACCAAGCAGCACCGTCCAATCAGAGACAGACATTTCCTCTAACATATTCTCAGGACAAAGCTAAACTGTTTTAACCACTACAAATTTTCTTCCTATTGGGAGGGATGCAATAATTTGGAATGTCACCTTTGACAATAGGGAAGAGGCCGGTTCGGGCAGAGATGTAGTGCAAGGTGAGAGTGCCGTCGCCGTTATCCTCACATCTGAACGAAGGACCTCTAAGATTAGCTTTGAAGACCACGTGGTCAATGAAGTAGTGCAATGCATCCAAGTTGTCCAAGAATCCCTGAAACGCGTCCGCCATATTCATGCTCAATCACTCTCATCGTCACCTTCAAATCGGGGCTCATGCTCTGCATAAGTTCGCCCCAGCCAAGGGACATGGTGTATTCGACCAGAAATGCTCCATACATCTCCCAAACCTCAGTAGTAGGCAGTCCTGGGCAAACAAATACATGGCAGCTGAGCCGGCAGATAAATCCCGTCAAACTTACTGGACAACGAGCTGACACTGTCGATCAACCGAAAAGTGTCCTCATCTGGGTAATAAAAATTCTGGATATTCTCTTTTCCCGGCTCAAATCCTGCCCGCTCACTGCAATGTTCTACCGATTTAACGAAGAACCTGGTTCGTACGAACTTACAGCACTTGTAACCAGAAAGAATCGCCATATTTTCTAATCATCAACTGACGAACGCTTTCATGGATAAAACCAAACTAAATATAATCAGTGCAAATCACTTTAGGCTTCAATATTCACAAATCGAATGTTTTATCTATTCGGCCGTCTGTCAGCTCGGCAGCGGTGACAACTAACCGACACCGATACAAATTTATAAATCACCATTTTGTTTTATTTTCTGTTGCGTTGGGGTAAAGCACGATGCAGCGACAGGCTCTTGAAGGCTCTAAAAGCCGTCTTAGCAGCTCAGTGATTAGCTCAGTCAATTAGCTATTCAGATGCAAATCACCTGAGGCAGGTTATTTGTAGAACACAAGTTCCAATAAATACGTATGGTACTGTACAAATGTATGTAGAACAAAATTGTACTCAAACAAATGCCTGGAGAGACCCATACGTTGATGTTTTGAGTTTGATTGAGCACAGTGCTAGAATTCGGTGCAATACATTATGTTAAAGTTTCAGCTTTAATACTTGCTGTTTATTAAAGAAAAAATTGGGTAAGTCGTGCCAACGTCAACTAATTAAAAATTACAGAAAATTAAGATAAATGAATTAATTATGTACTAAAACTGTCTATTTTATGCTCAGAATACCTTTAATGCGTTTTTGAAGGCTAAATTTTCAAAAATTTCTCGCCCTGGTCGGGCAGAAGCCCAAACAGACCATTTTGAACTACTAAAACTTGTATTTCTGTCAATTTTAAGCTCAGAATGCTCAGATTTTAAACAAGTTTTTAAAGGCTAATTTTGCGAAATTTTCTCGCCCTTGCTGGGCAGCGGTCCAACCAGGCAACTTCAAAATTTTATATCTCCCCTTTGCAAAATCCTGGGTACGCCACTGCCCTAACCACGTTAGTTCCAAAGCGAACTCGTTTCACGTTGGCACGACTTACAAATTTGATATTTCATAGTGAGCGAATAGTTCACAAAAATTAAAATTGTACTAAATTCTTGCCATATCGTGAGAGCTTCAGCCAATTGGTAATTTCAAAGACAACCGGTAGGCATTTGTTTGGGTGTCTTTGAAATACTTACACGGAAATGAACCGTGCACACGCCAGTAAATCCATGTGCGGACCAACCAGATAATTTAAACAAGGGCGGCAAGCGTTTTAGGACGCCTTTGCAGCGGTATATCACCAAAGAACGGCAAAAACTTACCATTGCGCAGCTTAAAATTAAAAAGACAGGCGCACAGGGAGGTAATAAGAGCAGTGACAGAAGTCGTTATAATCATGTTAAAGAGATTGACGGTTGTCACGCTATATTGTCAATGATGTTAGACTGCGTAGAGTCACACGCCACAACACAAACACACTCGGCTCTTATCGATTAACAACATTCTCCAATCTTATTAGCACGGACAAAATCTCGAATACTTGGACCAGTGGGCCGCGATGAAATTGGCCAAGAAAGAGACACCGTCCGTCACCAACTCCTGAAATGCAGCACAACAATACAGCTGGAGCTTATTTTAACAAAAGATCAGCCAAAAACTCTGACTGGAGCCAAAATCGGACTTTTACGATTACAATCTACTCAAACCCTTAGCCGCCAATAAGCCAAAGCCACCTCCCCATCAGTATTTCAGAATTTTAGCCGCCCCTAAGCCGAAACACAAGTCCATATCTGACTAGAAGCTGTGTGAAACTACTGTATCTTGAAGCACCGGACTTCCGGGCTACTACGCACTGAGCCCTAACTTACAGTACATTAAAATTGTTTCTTTTAGAGAAAAGCTTCGTTGACCATCCTTTTTAGGAATTTTTTAGCAAATTATGAAACTTATACATAGAAAGCAATGAAATTTTGATGGAAAAATTGAATTTGTCACTGTTCTTATTTAAATTCGCGTCCAGACATGTTGTATAGCAAGAGCTGGCAATTCTCCAATAAGCCGTCGACCAAGAACATGTACTGTATGCCGACCTACCTTTTTGCCGTCAAAAGCCATTCGACAACCGGCTTTTAATACAGAAGGAAATGTCAAGCCGTCACGCTTCTTCAGACAAACGTTGCCGACGGTTTTCAGCTCCTCTGCCCAGTCAGTGTAATCGGAATTGCTAAAATACAAACGTTCATAAGCTAAAATATTCTCATGCAAACTCTTTCACTTATTTACTACCTTAAAGTGCTATTTAAAGTACCCCGCGTACTATAAATGGTGACACATTTATATTCCGAAGTGAGCAGTTATCAATACAAAATTTGCAAATATTACCGTAGTTTTGGTGGTAAACCTTGTTTGTATGAAGAAAATTATTACGCGCGGTCGCGCTTACACAATTTCTAGAAATGTATCTATTCATCATACAGAATTCCGAAGATTAGACTACGGAGAGTAGATTAGTCTGGGATTCAAAAACATGAGCCAGGGGCTTACCACCTCCGCGAAATGGAACATTCTTGGTGAGTTACAGTAGATAGAACCCAGTGGCGTATCAAGGGGGTGTAGGGTGTGTACACCCCCCCTTTGCGGTGGAGGTAGGAAGAAAAAGTCTGTCGAAAATATAAGAAACTAATGAATTATGTACTAAAACTGTCAAAATTGTGCTCAGAATGCCTTCTAAATGCGTTTTTTGCCGTTTAAAATTTTGACGGTGTCTATAAATTGGATGATTTCACAATGGCACGGTTTCTTGGTCACCGTGAGCGTCCCATTTATGTTGGTCCTACCGTATTCATTCTTGGCATCAATAAATCAACCGTCATATGCGTACTGTACATACACACGTACGTACATCTGGTCGATGATGTCGGCAGCACACTGGCCGGACTGCTTTGCGCTGGAGCCGGCCAGGTATTTGGACAGGACAGAGTCGACAATACCGTAACTTCTACGCACCATGTCCACCCGAGCATCTTTCGAGCACAAACAAAAGCGGTACAGAATTTTCTGAAGCTCCGTTTTGCTGCACGAATATTTCCTAAACAGTCAAAATGAGCAGATGGTAGTCAAAGGAGAAACGACCGACCGTCTTACTTCGCCAGACATCTTTTCTTGATCTGACAGTGACTTGGACGGGGGAAGGTACTGCGCAGGTGGTCGTTGTTCCAGCAGTCGGTTGTCTTTCTCCAGCGACGCATCCTCCTCCCACCCACGTCTTTTTCGCCTTTAGCTGGTTTGCACTTCTGCAGCCATTCGTTGGCGATCATAAAGAGGTTGGCCGACTTCTTCCTAAAACTTCTCCACGCGGTAGCGCGGCGGCGAGCAGCTCTATTCTTACACTTTGGTGAGGTCGGTGTAGTAGAACTGGTCGAAGTCTGCCACCCCTTTGAGGTAGAAATTAGAAGCCAATTCTTTACTCAAGCACGTCCGCGTTTCCTGCTTTATTATCTTCATCAGATTCTGGTTGGCACAGTGTCGACTGTCCTGGTCTTTAGCCAGCAACATATTCTGCTCCAAATGGGCCTTCAGCTGAAATTGGAAGCTCTGTCAAGCTGCAGTACGCATCCAAACATCAACTGAACTACAGTAGGAAACTCAAAACTTACTGAACAGTACGCACAACATATAACGGTCATCCGGATGAACGGAGGGATGAAATGAACATGTTTGAATATCTGAACCCGACTGCGTGCACTAAGACGAAATTTGAGGTGGTTTCCTCCAAAAATGGATCAAGAATATTGAAAGCCACCGTAAACTTAATACCACATATTACGTACATGTACACTGCATGTTGTCCGCTGGTGCATATTCCAAGCATACACATTAGTGTACGTATGTGCGACGGACTACCGAGGTAAGCAAGCAACTATAATATATACCATATCCAACGGGCATATGACACAGTCTTTCTGTGAAGCTTTGAAGATATCCCGTCTGAACATATCGGTCGGATTGAAGTAACAGAAGGTGCCAGTTCTAAAAAGCCGCAAATTACGATCGGCCTGTCATCTGCCTAACAATTACTTGGATCTAGTGCTAAAACAGCGATAAATCTGTTTCTGAATACTACGGTAGAACTCATTTTCTAGCCGACTGGCATCAGCTTCCAGTTCACTGTGCATGCATTGCTGAAGTTGCCAGAAAGATTCGACGCAACTACCTCTAGACCATCTGCTCCGTGCACCCCAAACTGTGCTCTGAAAGTAAACATCTACTCACCACACAAACAGTATGGCCTTGAAAGCGCCACGCAAAGCAAAACCATTATAAAATGTGCAAGATCAGAGCACATCCTTTGTCAGATGACAATGTAAAGAGAGCGACTGTTCTTTCAGCCGTACGCATGCTACTGTCATACAAGCATGCATGCACGGCAGATAGCTCAGAGGCAAAGTTGTGCTACTGGCAGCAAATTAATTTTGAAGTAAAAGAAAGATTTCAATTTTTGGTATATGTTCATCACCTCTGCTACAAACTCTCGATGCATGCAGCACATCTACTACTACCAAATTTAGACTTGCATCTGAATAAGTAAGCTTGCAATAATTTTACATTATATTAAAGACACTTTAAGCAGACTTACAGTAAAAATAAGTAGAGGCAGAACCACCGAGTATTGCATATCAACGAACACAGCACGTACAATCGTTCTGACAAACTAATTAAATCAGAAAAGATGTCAGGAGCGGAACATCTACAAATTACCCGAACCTGTTCTCACAAACGCACTTACGTAAGTGGGGTTAGTTCGGGGCGTACACGTCACGTCACGGCAGCTTACATCGCTACAAAAACCATTTGCATACAAGGAATGAAAAAAATGAGTTTCGAAGGTTGGTTATGCTAGACAGAGAGGCAGCGGAAACGGGCTAAAGCGGTCAATTGGCAGACACATGAATCCTCAACCAGATCTGGTTAAGATAGCGTGCATTAGGAAGAAGAAGACCTAAATAGAAACTGACAAGTCACGTCACTACAACCGGCTATTTTTTACGTTGCATCGCAAACCCACCCACCTGCGCGCAAACACTAGTGCCATCCGCGTAGGAAAACAATTTCCAGCGCATCATCAGCACAGTTGTTAGGCCAAAAATTTTTGCTTTTTTTAAAAAATGATTGACATTTAATCGAAAATTGTCTTTAGAGGCACTTCTAGGGAAGGATTTCTTAAGCAGCTGCTGTTAGGCTCAGTACGCAAGAGCATTTTGCAGGCTGCTTCCCAAGAATTTACTAAAAATTGCATGTATGTACGTGAATTTTCCCACTTTTTGCCTTAATTTGCATATTGATTTTTCAAAAAAATTTTTGCGCCTTCAAAAAAGCTTCATTTTTAAATAGTTCTTTAAATTTTTGACCCTAACAACTGTGGTCATCAGAACAGACTAAGCACATCGAAACTACTACCGGTGGTATGAACAAAAACACACAAAACAGTACTATAACATTATGGCTTTGCGGCTTTTGGGAGTAGAGACGGTGGAGCGAACTGGTTCGGGCGCTTTAGCGCAAGCCAGTGTCAGCGTGCTCTCGTCGTAACTACGCAGTGTAGTGGTGTTTTGGTTCTGGCCGTTTAAACGTCGCTTGAACTCGCCCAAACACGGCAGTTCAACAACGGGCGGTAGTTTTGGCTTCAGCTGATCGGGACGACGGCATTTTCTCTAAAGCATTGACAGAGTCAGCAATGACTGCACGTAACTCTCCGAAAAGACTTGCCGGACTGAGACTGACGTTAGGACTAGGCAGCGGATATTCTGGCCCGTTGGATGCGTCCGTCAATACCTGCGCATTTTCAACACTTTAGCTGGAAGCTCAAAAGAAGAGAAGAAACCGACGCACCGACAGATTAGACAGGTAGGAACTGGACCCCATTAAGCTGCGTGTGCTTAGATTGGCGCAGGACAACGACTAAAACAGTGCTTACAGAACAGCACAGTAAAATATCTGACGCTACAGGGCTGTTGGAACGTTCCAGCAAATCGTCAGCACTGTCTGCTCGCTTTATATTAGAATTTGCGTCCGCTTCATTTTCAGCTTCCTGCAGCTCAGACGAACTTCGACTTCTACGCCGACTGCGACTTATCAAGGTCCGCTGAAACATGCAAGGTCGCCGGCACGGTTGGTGTAGTGGTTTAGGCCGTAAAGCCACTGCTCATCCTCTCGGTGCAGCAAGTTGCTTGCCGCAAAGAGTTGGTCGTTGGCATAAAGCTCCACCCAGGCCACCGAAAGCTGGTGACAGCGAGCAGCTAAATGGGAACCGACTGGATCCTCCGTTGCAACGAAAGCCGCTTCACAAAGCATGCCGCGTTGGAGCAGAAGATCTACGATGTCAGAAGCTGTCTGAGAAACCAACTATGCCGGCAGTCCTCCACCGGCGGCCGTTGGGAACTGACAGCACCATGACGTCAACATGGCAGGCGCTCTTATTAGTGACTTGGCACCCAGACATGGGCTAGCATTTCGGCTGATGGGGGGTAGAATTTTCAATTCCTGAGGGGGGCTGAGGGGGGTAGGAGCGCCTGATGGGGGGCTGAGGGGGTGGTAAGCCAAAAAGTCGAATTTTTGGCGAAAATCAGGGTTTTTGGCTTATTTTTCATTAAAATAAGTTATAATTAGCTATTCTGAGCTCATTTACGCCTATTCCAGGCATATTTTTATCATAATTTTCTATACAAAATTCTTCCCAAAAATTCCTGATGGGGGTAGCTGCCGGCCGATGAGGGGTAGAGCCTGATGGGGGGCCAACTCCCCTCAGCCCCCCCTTTGCCCATGTCTGGCATTTCGGCTGAGGGGGGGGGTAGAATTTTCAATTCCTGAGGGGGCTGAGGGGGTGGTAAGCCAAAAAGTCCGATTTTTGGTTAAAATCAAGTTTTTTTTGGCTTATTTTTCATTAAAATAAGTTAAAATAAGCTATTCTGAGCTCATTTACACATAGTCCAGGCATATATTTATCATAATTTTCTATACGAAAATCTTCCAAAAAATTCCTGAGAGGGGGGTAGCGGCCGGCTGAGGGGGTAGGTCAGAGCCTGAGGGGGCCAACCCCCCCTTTGCCCATGTCTACTGGCACCAAACAGCATGTCTAGGACGTGGCTGGGCAGTGAAAGAAGGGCAAACGTCCGAGATGACGAATTACCGGGGTTGCGAAATAGACCGCATAGGTCTGATCGTAGGGTCGTAAGGCCCCCACATCAGATCGGACATGCAAGGTCTCGCTTTGAACTCAAGAACTTCTGTCGTATAAGGGCCGGAAAATTGATTTTAGTCACCAAAGCCTACAGCTACAGATGGCCCAGCCGAAAAAAGCAACCCAAAACATAAAGCAAACCTTAAAATTCCTCTTCAGGTTGGACACAAGCGACTTTTCGTTCGACAATCCCAGCGTGTTTCGGTTGTAATTTTTGAACTGAAATCGAAAAGCGAATTGACACAGCACCAGAGCGATAGAACCTTTTTCATCATTTGCTTCTTCTTAGGCCCCTCAGGCATGGAGTGCACGTGAGCAAACAGCTCAGCCATCTGAGTCTCGGTAGCGTTGGCGCTGGTGCTGGCAGTCTGGTCCACGAACGTCACCGTCGTACACGCTTCCAGTTCTTCGGTCCTCGCCTAAAGTTCTTATTGAAACAGTTTAAAATAATTAAACGCACCGCTGGAGAAGCAAAGGCGAAAATATTTGGAGATGCACAAGACATATCTCTGCTCCGTTCTATCAAGTCATTGTAGACCATTTCCCCGCCGTAGTATTTTCGCACGTCTCTTAACAGTGGGGGAGGAGGTTGGAAGAAAAGTTCAGAATGGCGAATCATCAGAGCCAACAGTTCGGTCAGAGTCTTCGCTTCCTCCACCGCTGTCTCGTTCGTCATCTAAATACGATGGATTGTTAGCATAAACATACGTGTGTATGTACATGGGGGACAACATAAACATTGCTAGAGGATGTTAGGAAGTCTCCACAACTACACAGCCTTCTTCCAGGCAACTACACACCGGACCAGAAAATTTCGCTATTTTTCATTGAAATATGTTTTGACCAGTGGCATATCCAGGATTTTGGAAAGGGGATCTAAAATTTTGAAAGTGCCTGGTTGGGCTGCGGCCAGGGTGGTGGCAGGGTAAGAAAATTTAGCTAAATTAGCCTTCAAAAACGCGTTTAAAACGCATTCCGAGCTTAAAATTAACAGCAATTACCACAGTTGTTAGGGTCAAAAATAAAAAAAAGACTTTTTTTTTAAAAAGCTTTTCTTGAAGGCTCAAAAAAAATTTTTTTTGAAAAATCAATATGCAAATTAAGGAAAAAAGTGCGAAAATTCACGTAAATACATGCAATTTTTTGTAAATTCTTTGTTAGCAGCCAACATTTTATCTAGCAACTTGCATAATACTGAGTCTAGCAGCGACTGCATAAGAAATCCTTCCTTAGGTTCACCTAGATGTGCCTCTAAAGACAATTTTTGGTGTAATTATGCAGTTACAGGCAGTGTTTAGACCTGTATTGGCGTTTTCGAACAGGTTTCTTAACTGACCTGAGGTGCAAAAGTGGAAATTTTTTTGTAAGTGCCTGTACTAGCACACTGACCCCTTAAGACGATTTTCAAAAAAAAATTTTTTTAATTTTTTAAAAAAAAGCAAAAATTTTTGGCCTTCAAAAAAAATTTTTTTAACAACTGTGGCAATTACAAGTTTTAGTAGTTTATAATGGCCTGGTTGGGCTTCTGCCCGACCAGGGCGAGAAAATTTTGAAAATTTGACCTTCAAAAACGCATTTAGAAGGCATTCTGTGCACAAAATAGACAGTTTTGGTACATAATTCATTAGTTTCTTATATTTTTGACAGACTTTTTCTTCCTACCTCCACCGCAAATGGGGGGGTGTACACACCCTACACCCCCTGGATACGCCACTGGTTTTGACTGGTAGCCGGTAGTCTGGGATACTGATTATTAGGGTGCATCATGAGCACAAGTAACTCAACTACGCACCGACAGATCCTGTTGAGCTACTGACCATGGACATGAATGGTATGATAATAATTAGGAAAGCAGCCGATACCTGATTAGTGTTGAAGAAGACAGGCACAAAGACGCGAGCCAAGTTTTCGGCGTCCATCAGATTGGTGGCGGCGTGCTCAGAGGTTCTGTGCAGCAACGTCAGCACCATCTTTAGCAGTTGACGATTTTCGGCTGGCAGAAGCAAAATCAACAGACGCACTGTGTTCACGCGACGCACGTTAGCCTTTTTGCGCAGCTTATCATCCAGCTTAGACGAACGCTCGAAATCTAAACAGACTCTCTGATTTGATTTCAATTAGTACAACAAAACACTTAACGCTATATAAGGTATCGGCACCATCTAAGGTAAGGCCCCTACGGCACCATCACATTCGGTCGCTGTGGTCATTACCATGGTATGGTACCTTGTGCTACCGGTACCATACATGCTAGTACCATTCCATTCAGATTCATACCATATGTGGTACCATATGGTACGGGTACCTTATGCGTTAAGTGCCTGATGACTGTGTACAAACGTACAAAAATGGTCAAAATAGGGAAATTAGGAAGTGCACCTACATACATGTACGTCACTGGAGTGGCTGTTATTCTGGGGCGGGTAAGGAAAGTAAAGTCTGCTTCAGATGGGTGGGTCTGTAGTAGGTCGAGCGCAAGTTGGGGCGAGTAAAACAAAGGGTCACACGAGTACAAACATTGTACAGTCTCGCATTTAACGGCATCTGGTACTGGCACCGTACATAATAGACACCAATGGCAAGACAAGCAAGCAAAGACACACCACTAATTCTGCAGTAGACGGGATAATGCTGGCGAGTAGTGAGAGGCGTGGGAAGGTCATGCATAAAAGTCTTCAGGACACTGGCCACGTCGTGTCCGGTGAATTTTCCGTTGACATCAAGAAAAACCGTTTCGCCGTTGGAAATTTCGTGCACCAGTTCAGCCTGCCGCACAGTGCTGCCAGGTTTGCGGAAGAGACCTTCCAAACAGATAACTGAAAATAATTTGTCTCAGCTTCACTTACCACATCACATTACGCATACATTGGCATAAATGCATGTGCATGGTCGTAGCTGAGAGAGCGGTGCCAGACAGGTCTCCCTCCATGCCAGTTGCTCAAAGCGCAATTTTCTGGGGCGAAATTCAAATGTTGGCGAAAAATTTGTCTCTGGGTTAGTGTTAGCGAAAAATACAAAATTCAGTGCGAAATTTAGGAAATTACTAGTAAGCTCGACAAAAGCTGCCCAAAAACCATATTACAATACCACTTACCAACAAACATTTTGTCACAAACAGAAAATTTTGGATAAAAAAATGGAGTTCAGTGACAGTTGGTCAACAGGTTTCCTACCCAACAGCTCCTAAGGCGTTTAGGAAGTTTCGTGGCCGCTCAGCCACCCTACGGCCGCAAGCACACGTCTGAGGGTATAGTCGACCGAGGGAGGGGGTTTGATCGGCGAGGGGGCTAAGCCCTCTCACCCCCCCACCTATGTATGGTCTGAGTTAAAGGAGGTACCTTCATCTTTTTCCAGAAATTCTATCAGCTGATGAACCGCTGCAATGCCTTCTTGAGTGAGGGGAGCGCCAAAAATATGGGACTGAACATCATCTAAATTACGTAATCCTTTACATAACCGTTTAGGAGAATACGCTAGCTGAAGAAGAAAAACACGCAGCCAAAACCAGCGGTAACGCTCAAAAACTGGCATGACAAATCAAAAAGCATACTATCCAAAGGGGTTGGTCGCTTCTGATACTATCACACTGCTAGTCCCACCGTATTTGCCAGGTCAGACTATGTTTACCTGTAAAATTCTCATAGGAAGCTTTGCGATGGCTTGCTTTCTTCAACTGATTTTTCTTTAGTTGGGAATGGGATGTATCGGCGACTGGCTCTGAATAGGGGACCGACGTAGAAACAATAGAGTTCAGATCGTCTGCACTGAACCCGCCATCCTAAACAACCACAGCCACTAGTAATTAGGCTCAGCTGAGTTACTACTGGATCAAATCAACATGCTATTCTTATTATACCCATACAATGCCATTATGCAATAGGTCATAGGGCGGTTGGCTTGGCGGAATCAAGAGTGCGAACTGGTACTGGGTACTGGGGTGTTTTGAGTATTGAGGCTTTTGCCCCCCAATACCCAATAGTAATTGGGACCTAAAAATTGAAAAATATCGATGTAGACCTGAAAAATTTACTAAGAAAATCGAAAAGTTTAATCGATGATTAGGTTTAGGAAGCTGTTTTTGCGTTATTCATCTAAAAGTTAGTAGAATTTCTTATATGTAGTGTCCGCTTTCTAAGCAGTACAGCAGTAATTAATTTCCCTGTTCTTATTTAAACTAAAAAGTATGCCATTTCTAGCGATACCGAATGTACAGTACCGTACATGTACGTACACGTTCTCAAGGTTGTGGGGGTGGTACACATTTTCCGGCCGAGTTAGGAAAAGAATCGTCGAAATTAAGAAACGCGATTGAACTACTGTTGGCAAGTCCGACTGAACCTGGACCTATTAATAGGTTTTTAACCTGAAATTTGTGGAACCTGTTCCGTTCTATTGGACTTACTCAATAGGTTCAAATTTTGAGTGCAATTTTTAGGCAAAACTAGTAACATTTTCGGTTGGATTGTACATGATGTCATGTTTGACACCTATTTTTAAACTGAAAATGTCAGAAAACAAAGTACGCACCCTGTAAAGTCTGATCTAAGTTTTTCACTGCCAGTAAAAGTGAAAGGCGTATAGCTCAGAAAAGTTGTAAGCAGCGCAAAATTTCTACAGTTTTTGGTACTGTTATTTTACTATAGTATTGTATAGTAAAACAAAAATTAGGAATACTAGTGGTATTTTATTAGTATAGTCTGTAGTCTGTCCAAAAAAGGAGCGACCTGGCGGTTTTTTGGGAATAACTTTTTGGGAGGTCTCGGAGCGACTTGAGCCTCGTAACCAAAGTTGTACACAAGGTCGTGCCGCGGTCTGCGGTTAATGCTAATACGCGCTACTTCTACTCTGAACACTAATTTGCGCAACGTCAAAAATGAGCTTTTTTCCTAATTGCGATGAAAATGAGATAACTGCAGAATTCGATTTTAGAGTCCTTGGCGACTCCAATAATGCTGTCATGACGTGTCTAGGCCAAACCGATCCAGAGATATGGCCGGTTAAAGTTCGCAAAAAAACGCGAAAAATGGCGTTTTTTGAAAATTTCACAGAGAAGGGGGAAACTAGGCAGACCGGTGGATTTGGCTGAAACTTCCTGAATGGGGTATTCTTGACCGCCAGAATCGATTCTGACACTTCCCGACCCTGAAAACCTCACCCTGATACCGTAATTCGGCTTCCAATAAGAGGTAGTACAGCTTCAAGAAAAACGGATTTGTACTCTAACACAAATTTTCCAAATTTGCATGTCAGAAGTAGCAGTGTTGTAATGGTAGACGTTCGCAAACGCCTAAAAAGTGATTGCGGATGCTTATAATGGTATTGGACCGCTCAATCTCAAATGACAGAGCTTGACCACCTCACTTTGGGAGCCGAATTACGGTATCAGGGTGAAGTTTTTGATATGTGATCGCTTGTACGTACATGCTGCTGTGGTACGTACATGCCGTCTTGTGTGTTGGTTGTCTAGGCTAAATTATCGATCGGGCTCGGCCTGCCATGCCACTTGGCCGCGCCCTAGTCTGTAGCTCTGTGTAGTAATAGAGCCAGACGCAAGGCAGTGTTGAACACAATCACTTTCTCTCCCTACGCACCTGCCTTGCGGCTGACTCTAGTCTGTGCTCTCGGAGTGCGTGTGTTGTGGCCAGTCTTTAGTTGTATACTGGCGTGGTTGATGGTCCGTTACTGCCTTGGCATAAAGGACTTTGTTGTTAAGCATCACCTGCTACACCGTGTGACAGCCGGGCGATAGGACAACGACAAAGGACCTGCAGGCAAAACCGAAAACGGAACAGTGGCGACCGGCGTGCAATTCGAACCGCAGCAGACTGCCACCGCCAACAAGAAAGCCAACGCGACTGCTGACAAGTGAGTTGGTTTCCTACAACCTGTTTCCAGTAAGGACGGACGGACGTGTGTGCGTGCGTGTCAATTGCTCTGGACGGGGAGTGCCGTGTGTGTCGTTTGCTCTGGTTGGAGGGCGTGCAACCTCTGCAGTGTTGCCCGCCTCATTGGTAGCCGGAAGGGACATACTCGTGCGTCTCGCGGAAGGACTCGTGCGTCTCGCGGAACCGTACGTCTCGCGGAACGACTCGTGCATCGCGGCGGTGATAAACAACACCGCATTGTCGACTCAAACGGAACGACACGACTCGTGCATTGCAGCGGTGATAAACAACACCGCATAGTCGACTCAAACGGAACGCTTGCAGCGGTGACTCATAACACCGCATTGTCGACTCAAACGGAACGACTCGTGCATCGCAGCGGTGACAGACAACACCGCATAGTCGACTCAAACACCGCACCGGCGACAGACAACACCGCATCGGCGATTCAAACACCGCATCGGCGACAGACAACACCGCATCGGCGACTCAAGCACCGCACCGGCGACTCAAGCACCGCACCGGCGACAAACAACAACGCATCGGCGAACCAACGCAGTTGCTCTACCGTCGATCCCGCACCGCATCGACAAAACAACGCCGTTGCTCTACCGTCGATCCAGCACCGCATCGACAAAACAACGCCGCTGCTCTGCAGTCTACAGGACATCCCGCCTAGTGCCCAGTCCCTCTACTGATGGCACAGCCGGGACCCAGCAAACTCTACCTGCCACCACCGGATCGATACTGGGCTCTTCCAGGAGAGTCACCAGTGTTGATGTGGCCGTTATGGGAAAGACTATTCACTGATTTCATCACCGGAATCGATGAAACCCGACCGGCCGGCGGCAAACTCAACGACCAGGAGAAAAAGAAGTTTCTGACATCCTACATTGGAGCAGCAGCATTGGCGCAGTTTTCCAGCCAGAGGGAATTCACCGACAATCAGACTACCTACCTGGATTTCCTAGCTGCTGCCAGGAGGATTTTTCATCGCCCTACCAATGCAGTCAGAGCACACTTCGATTTTCTACAGAGGACTCAACACTCTGGTGAACCAATCGCTGACTACTTGAGGGAGCTACGCCTGCTGATACAACAATGCAGCTTTCCAGTCACTGAGGGTGTCATCACGGAAGGAGACCTCATCGAATACCTGTTGGCCATTCAGTTGGTCAAAGGACTGAGTTGCCGCGATACGCAGGAGAAGTTGCTAACCCAAAAGGAGGTCAACCTAGACCGATTCGCGGAAATCGCCCAAGCAGATGAGACGGCGCGCCAGGATGCTGCCAAACTGACAGGAAGTCGACCTGCGCAGATCAGTGCGGCCAGTCAGGGACGGAATCAGCGCGGAGGACGAAAGGGACAGAGAGGGGGCCAAGGACGCCTCCACCAGCCTGCCGCCGCAGCCAAAAAGGATTCCAACCCACCTACAGGGAGAAAGTCAACTGCAGCAGATGCCTGCACAGCTTGTGGCAGACATGGCCACAGAGCTAATGCCGATTCATGCCAAGCGAAGGGACAGGAGTGCCACAAGTGCAAAAAAGTGGGCCACTTCGCTAATGTGTGCCGATCAGGACGATCCAGCAACAAGAATCGGGCCATTCGAGTGAGGGACATCGCCAAAGGAGGAGGAGCCTCAATTCGAAGTCTACAACAATCAGTACACTGTCAGGTGCTGATCACACCAGACAAGAAGGACCAGCAGAGTCGAGTGCTGAGGATGTTGGTAGACACTGGCTCAGACGTTACTGGAATCACGGAATCCGAGTGGCGCAAGTGCTTTGGACAGACTGCTGTCAAGCCTGCCAAATGACTCGCGAATTTCGACAACTCTACAATTGCTACCCGGGGACAATTCAGGGCGCAGTTATCGTTAGCAGGACGGTCAGTGACAGTGCCAGTGTATGTGTTTGGCAACACATGCAACAATACACTGGGCATGGATGCGCTGCGTGCACTGGGAGGAGTGCATATCGATGTGGATTCGAACAGCACCACTATCCAGGAGGACCCCAGATGCGCAACTGTGCAGAAACCTGGACCGGGAGGAGCCAGTCGAGTGCTGAAGGAGCAGCAGCCAAAAACACCTCAAATTTCGCAGCCAGATGCGCTGGAGACTTGGAGGAAGGCAGGACTGCAACCACTGCTGGCAGAGTTGTCCAACCTGACGAAAAAGGAAGTTGGCACCTATCCAGACTTCAAACATCGAATTCGGCTCAAACCAGGCGCAAGGACGCCACCCAGACAGCCTGTAAGATCGATCCCAGTACGCTTTGAGGAGAGAGCCAAAGAAGCCGTCGAGCTGATGGAACGCCAAGGTATCTGGGAGCGAGTTGAGCATGCCGATCGAGTACACGGCATGGTGGTCATGGAGAAACCAGATGACCCCGGATCAGTCAGGATTACAAGCGATCTGAGTCCGCTCAACAAGGACATCGATCCAGTGCTGTACCCGCTGCCTAACATCCACGATTTGCTGTACAATAGACTCAGTCAGGCAGCAGTCTTCAGCAAAATCGACCTGCTGAAAGGATACTTCAATGCAGAATTGGATGAGGACAGCCAGCTGCTGACAACAACTGTTACACCATGGGGCTACTACGCTTACAAGAAGCTGCCCATGGGTTTGAAGGACAGTGCAGCAGTATTCCAGAAACTGGTACACGAAACGCTGGAAGGTGTGCCAGGGTGTCAGCCCTACATCGATGACATTTTGGTGTATGGAGCAAATCGAAGGGAACACGATGACAGCTTGAAGCAGGTGCTACAACGCTTGAATGAGAAGAATCTACGCCTCAACCTGCGGAAATGCATCATTGCTCAATCATCAGTGAAGTTCCTGGGCCATGTGATCTGCAAAGGATGTGTCAAGCCAGATCCAGACAAACTGGAGAGTCTGCGGCAGATGACACCACCTAAAAACATCAAGGACGTGCAAAGTTTCTTGGGAGCCGTCAACTACTTGAGCAAGTTCGTGCCCTCACTGTGCGACAAGCTGGAACCAATTCGAGCACTCACACGGGCTAACACGAAGTTCGTGTGGGGTCGGGAGACTCAGGAGGCGTTCGAACAAGTGAAAAAGCTGCTCGGCGGACCGAAGGGACTGCGCCTTAAGATGTTTGATCCCTTAAAGCAGACCTTTGTCACTACCGATGCATCTGGTTATGGCATTGGTGGGATGCTGTCACAGGTGCACTACGGCCAGGAATTCCCAGTCGCATTTGGACACCACACTCTGGATGCAACCAAGCGAAAGTGGGACACCACTGAAAAGGAGGCCTATGCGGCGATGTTTTTCTGCGAGTATTGGGAAAAATACTTGCTTGGCAGACACTTCACGCTTCGAACTGACCACCAAGCGCTACAAGCACTGCTACATCGACAGGCGAACCAGAGGAAATCGCAGAAATTCGAACGTTGGGTGCACAGACTCAACGTGTTCGACTATGATGTGCAGTACATGCCTGGTGACAACAACCACATGGCAGATGTCTTGTCGCGCCTGCAGACCGATTCTGCACCAAGTGGAGTGATTCGTTGCGTCAAGGAGTTGGGATTCTCAGCCAGAAGAATCGCCAAGGCTCTGAGGAACGACCCAGTGCTGAGCAAAGTCAAGCAATACTGCCTGCAGGGTTGGCCAGACAAAGCCAAATTGCCCAGCCAATTTTGCAACTTGCCTTATCACAGGATGAAGGACGAGTTTTCGGTGGAGGACAAAACAGGACTGGTGTTGCGAAACAACAGCCAGATCATTGTTCCAGGTCCACTCTGAAGAGAACTACTCAGCAAGGCCCACGAAGGACACCCTGGGATCGTCCGCTACAAACGCAAGCTCAGAGAAGGCTACTGGTGGCCGGGAATGGCTACAGAAAGCGAGGAGTTTGTGCGTCACTGCAGTGCCTGCCTAGATTCTGCCAAGTCGCAGCCCAAGGTGCCCACACACGGAGAACACCTGTACACACCGGAGGAGCCATGGGTAGAACTGTCAATGGACATCACTGGTCCGTTTGAGACAGCCCCAGCCCACAAGAAGTGCATAGTGGTGTTGCTGGACAACTACTCCAAGTATCCGGAAATTCTCTGCACCACCGACACGTCATCCAAAAGAATCATTCAGTGGTTGAAGCAGGTGTTTGCTCGATATGGCAACCCTGCCAGGATTCTCACGGATAATGGACCACAGTTTGTCAGCCTGGAGTTTGAAGAATTTCTGCAGGAGAGGGACATCTTCCACCAGAAAGCTCCAGTCTACACACCACAGCAGAACGCATTTGTGGAGGTGTTCAACCGGTATCTGAAACACCACATTCAGACCTTCGCCAGGACTCAGGAGTGGGAGGAAGGACTGACTCAGACTCTGTGCCACTACCGAGCCACAGCCCAGGAAGGTGAGCAACAGAGCCCTGCTGAGAAGATGTTCAAACGACAGCCGCGGCTTGCTTTTGAAGTTTGCCGCCAGTCACGCCCCACAAAAGAGAAAGGGAAGGAGTCTCCGGAAAACGCCAACAAAAATGTTGCTAACACCGCAAAATCGAATAGGAGTGGCGGAAAAGGAGACAAAAAGACGCTACCCTGGCAGCAGATGTACCGCAAAGGACAACGCGTTCGTGTCAAGAGGAGCCACACTCCCAAAGGACAGTCGCCTTGGTCCCGCAAATGCTACACAGTGACGGCAGTTCTGGGCAGATTCAACTACAAACTGTCAGACGGTCAACTGTGGAACGCCAGGAACATGCAGCGCGTGCCAGATTCCCCAGCGAGCTCAGAAGTGATCGAGTTAGAGACCGGCCAGCAGGCAGCAGAGCGCCGCTACCCTCTCAGAGAACGAAGACCGGTGGACCGCTATGGGGACTGGGACTACAACTAGCAGAAGACGGCCTTTAAGAAGAAAAGGGTGTTGATATGTGATCGCTTGTACGTACATGCTGCTGTGGTACGTACATGCCGTCTTGTGTGTTGGTTGTCTAGGCTAAATTATCGATCGGGCTCGGCCTGCCATGCCACTTGGCCGCGCCCTAGTCTGTAGCTGTGTAGTAATAGAGCCAGACGCAAGGCAGTGTTGAACACAATCACTTTCTCTCCCTACGCACCTGCCTTGCGGCTGACTCTAGTCTGTGCTCTCGGAGTGCGTGTGTTGTGGCCAGTCTTTAGTTGTATACTGGCGTGGTTGATGGTCCGTTACTGCCTTGGCATAAAGGACTTTGTTGTTAAGCATCACCTGCTACACCGCGTGACAGCCGGGCGATAGGACAACGACAAAGGACCTGCAGGCAAAACCGAAAACGGAACAGTTTTCAGGGTCGGGAAGTGTCACAATCGATTCTGGCGGTCAAGAATACCCCATTCAGGAAGTTTCAGCCAAATCCACCGGTCTACCTATGTTTCTCCCCCTTCTCTGTGAAATTTTCAAAAAAACGCCATTTTTCGCGTTTTTTGCAAACTTTGACCGGCCATATCTCTGGATCGGTTTGGCCTAGACACGTCATGAAAGCATCATTGGAGTCGCCAAGGACTCTAAAATCGAATTCTGCAGTCATCTCATTTTCATCGCAATTAGGAAAAAAGCTCATTTTTGACGTTGCGCAAATTAGTGTTCAGAGTAGAAAAAAAGTTATTCGCAAAAAACCGCCAGGTCGCTCCTTTTTTGGACAGACTTTAGTAAAATAATAGTAAAAAGTTAAATTAAGAGCCAATAGTAAAGTAAAAATAAAAGTAAATTACCAAAGGCTGTCAGTAGTAAAATGTAAATTGTACTACGTACTACTTTACTAGTTTTTGGTGATTTCCAGCCAAAATTTTGATCAATTTTGCAATAAAAGATGAGTGTGTCCAGTTTTGAAGGTAAAATTTCACACAGTGTTGTGTCTACAGTTCTGAAGAACTTCACATCATGATCAAATTTAGCAACTATTTGGACCAACAACAAATATTCACAATACCTTGGTATCATTGATTCAAAATTCCACGCTATGACTAGTAAAATGTAGTAAAATAATAGTAAAATGAATTATTAAATTATTGAATTATTAGTAAAACAAAAATCAGTGAAATCGGAGCTGTCTGGTAGTAAAACAAAAATAAAAATTAAAATTGACTGGCTGAATTTGTATTAAATTTAGTAAATTGTAAAATAAAATTTCACTAGTAAAATAACAGTAGTTTTTGGAAATATCAGTGGACTTGAACCTGAACCTGAACCTATTGTCCAGGATTCTTTAGACGATGGACTACAGTTCCAGAGAAATAAACTTGGTGTCAGTTTTGTTTTTTCCTACTTTTACGCACAAAAAATATCGAAAATATCGATGCGAAATATCGCGATATCGATATTGGAAAAAGGGTCGATATATCGACTTTTCGATATCGATATATCGTCGGAACCCTATTAAAGATGGAACCACTCACACTCTAGACCTATGGAATGCAAGTAGGGATGCAAACGGTATCCGGTATTATTTGCTATTTTTGTATACATGGGCCGGAAAAATCCGAAGGGGGGCTGGAGACCTCGGGGGGGGGGGGTCACAGAAAAAAGGTCCAAAAAACGCCTATTTTGCCTTAAATAAGCGAAAATTTTCTCCCTCTGGGAGGGGGGGTCGGGGAGGGGGTATGGCCGGCCGAGGGGGTGGCATTGGCCAGCGAGGGGAGGGGGTAAACTCCCTTCACCCCCGCGGCCCATGTATGTTTGTATTACTTGAACTTTCAGCTAATAAATCAGCCTATTTTGCGATCGTGGTATGTTTTACAACATTTGAGCTCATTTTCCTCTTTGTTTTCTTGCTTAAAACAGTAACAAAATGGATTAGAACTGTGATCTGAGCACAAAACTCTTTTGGATTAGAACTGTGATCTCAGCACAAAAGATAAAAATCTGCGACAAATACGGAACCGAATGCTTACTACAAAGATGCCGAGGTGCATTTTGATCATGGACACAAAACGGTCGTAATTGTCGAGACGCAGCTTTTCCAGCAACTCTGCATCCGACCCGCGCACTGATGACTCGTCCAACACTGGTGTGCATGACCCTTGCCACATCTCCTCAACAGCCGGTAGAGTAGATCCCACTCCTCTTCTCAGTCAGTGAGCCTAAACAAACACCTGCAAAATTATCACAGTTAGGGACTTAACGCCGTTTTTATGGTACTGGCACCACAGAAGGTAGGCACCGGTATCATTCATATACGACGATACCGCGACGTTCTTGGACTGTGGTAGTACCATACCTCTACCCTTGACCATGTTACAATATATGGTACCGGCACCTTATATTGTGCCAGTACCATAAAGGGCGTTAAGTGCCTGACCGTATTCAGAACGCACACGCGCGTCGTCTCACTCAACGCCCCTATGCGGGCGCGCATTCGCAGTCAGCCCGCGGCGCAGCACAGGGCAGCACAGATTTGAGCGGCAAATTCAAACGCAGCCAAGCCACGCTACCAAACCAATAATAGGTCCACTTACTGTGCGTGCTTGTCCTGTCCGTCTCTAAACACATACGCCCGGTTAACACTACAAAATAAGAAATAGTGGCCTTATTTCTTATTTGGCACCGGTTCACACCTGTGCAATATGAAATAAGAAATAGCCACGAAATAAGAGTTGCCGCCGTTTTTTTCGTCTGAAAAAAGAGTTTTCTTTCACTTTAAGCGTATAGCATGTCATAACAAGATCTGAAACGACTGTCAAAGACGAAAAGTGGTCACAAACCTATATGTCACGATGGCGGAGTCGTGGGTTAGCAGGCAAGACTGACAATCAGAGGCGCCTATCTGAGCCGGTCCAGTCCAGTATGTGTGACCCTAACGCGGTCAGTAATACAAATTAGAATACAGCATACACTCACCGGTCAAACACCTACGTACTCAATCACACATAATCACTCACACATGACACTATAAGCACTGTAGTGGTTCCGGTGTAATGGCAGCAAAACTAGACGATACCCGGCTGTCTCTAAACAAAGGAGCACACGCGCCCAACGGTGCTACTTATGGGCAAAGGAGAGGTAATAAAGACCGAAAGAACTACTGACGCTTTCTGACGCTGACGATACTCTGCAGCTAATTTTTACTGTGCTTATTTCTTATTTCGTAGTGTGAACGCTCCGCTTATTTCTTATTGCAGACTAGGGATGCGCTCGGGCCGAAATTTTCGGCCCGGCCCGGCCCGTTTTCCAAATTTTGTGGCCCGGCCCGGCCCGGCCCGGCCCGTTTTTTTTCGGTAAAATAATCGGCTGGGTTCAAATGAGCCAAATTTAGCACTTTTTTCGCTCTTTTTTGCAATTTTTCCGTATTCAGGCTCATTTTTTATCTTTAACTGATATAAACGTTATTTTTGTAACAAAATTGAAGAAAACGAAGTCGAAAATTCATTAATTTGTCAGAATTAGAAAGAAAAAATTAGAAATTCGGGCCACCCCGGGCCGACCAGCCGGCCCGGCCCGGCCCGGCGGGCCCAAAAGTGCCCTCGGCCCGGCCCGTGCGCATCTCTATTGCAGACGCCTTTATTTCTTAGCGTGAACCGGGCCTTAAGACGTATTAATAATCGTATAGAAAAAAGTCGACCGGCGACTTTTCTGTCTTGCAACATTTGCTGTGTTGATAAAATGTACTGCGGCGTGTTGTCACGTTCATGCTTGAATGTGTCAACCGACAGAAAAGTCGTCGGTCGACCTTTTTCTATACGAGTTCAGTTTTCTATAGGCCTGCCTTTATCAGAGTTCGTTCAGGCGTTTTTGAAGAGCGAATTTCCTGTGTTCTTCTTTCCCTCACTTTTCCATGACAAATTTTATAAAGCAGCCTCACTGGGACACGACGACACACCACACCTGTGTTACGTACATTTGGATTGGAAGTTTGAAGTTTAGTTATAGTGTATAGATAGGCGCTTTACACATGTACAGAGTCCACCAAAAAAACAACCCAGCAGATTTTTTGCTGTAGCAACCGCAAATCTCAAACCGATTTGAAAAAATCCTTATTTAAATGAAAGATAAATAAATTCTTGAAAGATTGATGTAACGTTCATTAAGATAGCCTACTTACGAATGAAGTTGAACATCCACTTCTGGGCGGTGGGGACGGTGTTAGGGACGGACAGGGGAGGGCAAGCACGCACAGTAAGTGGACCTATTATTGGTTTGATTGCGTGGCTTGGCTGGCTGGCTTTGGCACATGTTGCAAGGCTCAGCGCTTAGCCGGCTGCGGGCGCACGTTTGAATTTGCCGCTTAAATCCGTGCTGCCCTGTGGGCTGCGCTGCGCCACGGGATGACTGCGAATGCGCGCCCGCACAGGGGCGTTGAGACGACGCGTGTAGGAAGCCACGAAAAAAATTTTAAAGGTAGACGAATTGGCGCGAGCGCGAGCACGATATAGCAGCAGAGCAGCGCCAAATACAATTTCTGCCACAGGAAAGCTTAGCTGCTCAGCAACTGCGAGCAGATTTGGTGGTTCGCTCGGAATGCATACAATAAGTGTTTTATTAGATGCAGAAAACCAGTGAAGGAGGGATCAGTTGAATCAGACAGTCAGAGGCAGGATGTTTCTAGACACAGTAGGGCGGCGACAAGTGGGGCAGTGCGGAAAGGCTCGCAGCGCAGTGGAGAGACACGGACGACAGAAGATGTGTCCACACGGAATGGTGGCAAATCGTCCGTACCCACGGCGGTCTACCTGTAAATCAAATAGCACCAATCTTAACCCTTTCGAAATCACCCCTTCCATATGGAAGGCGAATGATCAGGTATCAGGTGGTGATCAGACGGTGATCGGATGGTGTCCGGGTTGTGTTCGGGTGGTATCCCTGAACACAAATTTTTGGAAAAGTTTGGTGAGCATATTTCTTTTTTGGTATCCATGTTTTGTTTATTTTGGACGAACATTTTGGATGGTTTCGAAAGGGCCAAGCAGTTGGCACGTACAGTACAACAGGTACGTACGTTCGTCTCGAGGCAAATTTGGCACTGCAGTGTCGGTGCTGAGATGGTAGACGGCGTCAGATCGTCCTCTGTTTGAGTACCTCGTTCTTCTGTGCGTATCTGAAATTATCATAATACAGTAGCTATATGTGTTTGCTCATTTACTTACAGTTTGTTGTTGAAACAAGTTTTCTGCCGGGTAAAGCGCAAATAGAGCGTCCAGTTGCGTCTGCAGCCACTGAGGCAGTTGGTCGGGCAGCGGCATAATGCGTCTGTTGGATTTTAGTGTCTTCAGATGGTGTATGGTGACACGTCCTTAAAAAATACAGACTGTACATAGTGGGTTAGGAAGTTCGCAGTGCAGTGCAGTACCTGACGAGTCGATTTTGGTCAGCTGAACGAGCGGACAGCTTCCACGTGGCGGGGGCCATTGGTCCAGTCCAGTTCTTGCAGACGTTGTCTCAGTGAGCGCACACTTTGATACAGGTTGCATTCATTCAGCATACATAAGTCAGCACAGCTTTGCTTAGAAATCTAAAGCTAACAAGAAGTTTTAAATCTACAGAAATTTTGCCAGGTTTAGACTTTTTGCACAACCTGAAATTTTTACACCAACGCTAAGTTCAAAGGCAAATTTGTTCAAAAGGTGTTTTTGCGCGAAATTATACGTGTTGGCAAACAAAGTCATAGCAGATTAGAAACCTACTCTCCGGAAAAAATTGCCGATGATGTCGATGCAGAAGAGGAACTCCTGGTCGTCAACGGCTGCTGTTTGCATGTGCTGCTGTGTGAGAGTGGTGGCGTTCGGTCTGTGTGGTTGCGGTGTGAAGGGTGCTGGGTGAGAGGTGGTCTGGTTGAGTCAAGTTGAGAGTGGTTTGTCTGTTGGTGTTCAGTGGCTGCAGTCTGACCAGCTGCGGACCAGGCGTTGCATCGTCACCGGCCCGTCTGTGGTTCATAACGTAGCTGGAACGCAAACTGCGACTGTCGGCTGTTAGCACCGACACCGATTGTACTGCGGTTGACGCCGGCGCCCGAACACTGCGCTCTTGTTCTTGTTGACGCAGCTCACGCGCCAGGTGAGTGATCAGTTGCCCGATAGACATGTTGATGAAATCGGCCGGGGACTCCAGGAATGCTCTGCGCTGAAATAATCAAGCAGCAATTGATACGTAGAAAGCCTACAGTCGACTACGCACCAGTCGTTCGGCTACGATTGCTTCTTCACCAGCGTTGCTCATACTCTGTCAGTTCACCAGCAGTCAAACACAATCAACACACAACACAATGATGTGGTAGCCTAGTAAATTAAGGATTTATTCTATTGGATCGTTAATGTACTGTAAGTAAACTTGTAAAAGGGTGTTCAAACACGATCTTAATTGTAGCATTCTCCATGTACGTACGTGTACCTGCATGTCTAAAAAGTAACCACACTATCTGCATGTCGTTTTAGTGTTTGCGCTCGTGCTTTGTAGTCACTTGTTGAAGGCCGAAATAAACGTAAGCGCCCCGAGTTTTTTCAGCTCAGAGATCCTTGTGCTTACACATTCAGGTACGGTTACTGAGCAGTACATACTTTTGACAGATAGT
This sequence comes from Sabatieria punctata, assembly GCA_030248155.1. Taxonomy (NCBI): domain Eukaryota; kingdom Metazoa; phylum Nematoda; class Chromadorea; order Araeolaimida; family Comesomatidae; genus Sabatieria; species Sabatieria punctata. The sequence continues at coordinate 2,863 of JASANB010001977.1, read as the reverse complement.
CTGCCTAAACTCGAACGTGATTTGCTTTTCAGGTTGGAAACTTTGTTTGTTTGTTTATTTGTTTATGAGTTCCACTGTCCTTTCGGACAGCTCAGGACACCCCTCGCTCTTTTCAGAGCCCTTCAATGGGGTAGCCCGTCTACAAACAACCCTCCCCTTTGCTGTCATAGAGTGCAACGGCAGCGCCGGTTCGGTTCCCATTTACCTACTGGCCATCACCGGCTTTCGGCGGTCTGGGTTGGGCTTTACGTCGACTACATCCAGTCGCTTCGACCGGTTTCGAACCCACAAACAACCGCTCTCACGGATGCCGGGGCCGCTGTGACACACGGGATAGCGTAAACTACCCGTGGCCAAGACGCGACTGTGACTGTGTTTGTAGTGCGTCAACTCTACGGCACACTTTGCCGGTCATAGATAGACTCGTTACTTTACCAAAGATAGTCCCAAGTTAAAATTTTAAACCACGGATATAATCACATAAAAATTTATGCAGATTACTAATAAACTGTATCTGTTTCAGCCCCGATGAATAGCTTACGTTTCTGCACCATATCAAATATTCTAAGCTAAACAAATTGCACGGTAAGTGTTTGTCTGAAGCTTAAGCCAGACTCTGAAAGCATGTAGCTGGGGTCTGCCCAAACTCATTTTTAGCTTAACTGAATGTTGTCCAAACCGATCTGAAAGAGAGAACTGTAGAAATGGCGGCAAGCTTTAAAAAGTCTGCTCACCACATAGCTACGTCCCAGTTGATCTGCGACAAAATGTATCTAAAAACCAAACTACTATACTGTCAACTGACGGCAAAAAAGCGAGAACCATTTGGTTGCCGGGATCAAGAAGCAGATTTCCTTCTGCCATCTACGAGCATCCAAGCCAATCTCTTTGCCCAGCCGTTCGAACGGACAGTTGTTCAGATCGTTGACGCACACTCGAAAACGACCCTCAATTCCTGCCAGATAGAACTCAAAGTCCAGTCTATTTGTGTGTCGCGTAGCGAACACTCCAGAACTGAGCACAAAGTAATCGGCTCTGCCATCGGTGGCCCCGGCGAATGCATACCCACCAGCTAAACGTGCGTGTCAAAAAAGCTCTACAATTGCGTCATTTACATAGTATGTAAATGACGCGAATTGTCTGCTTTTTACGTATTACGTACTTGCGAGGTCGCAGAATATTCCTGTCAGCGAGTTGGAGACCTGCTGCTCAGTCACTTTCCACGACTGCAGAGTCACTCCTGCAGGCACTTGCAGAACTCGTGGCCACTCCGGTCGAATACTGACACAGAGTCTGAGCGTCAAAGGCGCAGTCTACCGGGTCGCAGGGCACAGCTCTCCGCAGGCGCCTTCTGTCACGGGCAACACACCCTCGTTTCTGTCACCGAAGCCTCTGTTTTCATTAAACGACGACCCGTCATCGATTACTCTGCCGCGACCGCGGTTGAACGGGTTCGAACCGCCAAACGAACCTTCTCTGCCAGAAATCGAGGGTGCAGGAGGTGGCGCAAAGAAGGGCAAATATCTGGGTCGCGGCGCCGGCGCCGGCTGACCGACCGGTCGGATGGGACGACGGGGGCTGCTGAGACCGAAGGCGTTTCCATCTGAAAGAAAAGACGAGTGACCACTGGTGGTTAGTTGGCTTCTATACGACAGGGGTGCCGTTGCATAAGCCGTCTTCTCTGAACTGTCGTCTACGTGCCATCACGGCCGAACGAGCGGCGTGTTCGGGGAGCCCATCCTGTACTTAGCGTACAACGAGCCCAATGTCGGGTGCCGGTTCGGGCAGGAACGGATCGTCCGGCAATTTTATTGTTAGCTGTCGTCGCGAGCCGCGCCCTGCAGCAGAAATGGCACGAGCGGTGCGATCTGACGGATCCAAGCTGAACCAGCCCGATAACGACGAACTGGCCACCACACCGTCGCCCGACAGCGATGTATCGACCGCAGCGTCAACTACCGCTCGGCCCACATCCTCAGTCACCGCTATTGTAGTGGTGGTGCCTGGCTTGCAGTCAACAATAACTTTCTCCAGCGTAGCTCGGCGCTGCAACCGCTAACTCTGCAGTGCCCACGTCGCTGAGATTAGTGGCGGCAAGCGTTTCGTTCACTTCTTCTATCAATAAAGACTGTACGGTGGTCGGCTGTTCAATGCGTTCGGCAATGATCAGCATTGGTCTGCGTGGTGGCAGTTTTGAGTGTTAGTCGGTGATCGAATACGGCCGACGCTGGCTGGTGCGAGGCACAGGAATGACGAGGTGTTTGAAGCCAGCGCTACGTTCGGTTCTCCGTTTGTGCGAGAGAGCATCTGAACGGAAGAGGAAAATGTGCCAAAGCAAAAGCGAGACAGTTTTCGCGACAGAGACAGAGAAAGACAGCAGCGGCTAAACAAAGAACAAATAAAAGCAACCGTAAAGGATACCTACCACATAGCTGGGCGTCGTAGAAGAATCTCATCCAAACCAATTATGTCGAAGTTGTGCTTGAATTTTGCGCGAAACAACAGCTGCAACAATTACAATTGAACTGTAGGTTCATTTTATCGTACTATGGCGTACTTCAAAGGAGAGTCTTGTTGCGGAATCTGGGTAGTACGCATAACCCACTATTGTATGGATACCAGTTACTTGGTCGAGACAAGTAACCGTATTGAACTGGCCGGGCGGTTTGCGAACGCACACTTCCAAGGATGGCAGATTGGCAGTCTTCCAGAACCAGTACCTCAGAGCACCGGTTCCCTGCTGACATTGAATAGGTGGGCTGATCAACCAAGCCGTGTCGTGTGCGTTGTCAGACATTCGGCCTTTGTGTGTACGTGAAGACGTCGCCTGCAAACTGTCTGTCTGTTAGACAGGCCTGATAGT
>JASANB010001976.1:0-19912 GCA_030248155.1 Sabatieria punctata | reverse complement strand
TTGGGAGCCCTTTTTGATTTGTTTTTGCTTATTTTTTTATCTCTAAAACGCTATTTGGCAGCTTAAAATGGCGATTTTTAGCGTCCTTACCGAAAAAGCCTGTTAAAAACGCATTTCCAGACAGTTAGGAGCTTTTTAAAATTTTTGGACCCCTCTGGGCGAAACCCCCCTGACCCCCCACCTGAGGAAACCCCTCCCCCAGGTCGGCCCGGAGCCATTACCAGTAGCCTGCTGTGACGACCATGTGGTGCAGTTATCCCCCTGCTGGAAACACCACCCCCCCTGACCCCCTCTCTACCCACCATCACAACTAATACCCGGGGTCCGGGTCTCACCCCCCCCCACTTAGGCCAAAACACCCCCGTGACGATTTTTCCCCCCCCCCCCCCCCCCCGTTCCGATTTTTCTGGCATGTAATTTGAAAGTAAATTTTTTCGGTTTTCTAGAATTTCAAGCACTAAAATTGCTAAAATCGCCTGTAAAACAGTACTTTTAGCTGTATTTTAGCCAAAAACCAATTTGTGTTTGAGCTGTGAGTTTTTAGTATCAACCATACATGGGCCGGGGGGGTCTGGGGGTCTAAATTGAACTAGGGCATGACCCGCCAAACGACACCCTGCCACCCGCCGGCCTGAAACCTAGCACAAGGTCGTATCTTGTATTTTTTAGTACGCGGACATGCATTGCCGGTTCCTACGTGCTGTTGATCGGGTATACCCATACCTATACCCGAAACTGGGTATTTTGAGTAAAACTAGCTGAAATCGGGTATACCCATACCCGGGTACTTTTTTGAAATACCCATACCCGGGTACTCTACCCGATTTTTAAAAAATACCGAATTTATCTGAAAAATGAATATTTTTTTAAACAAAAAAAATGCCGGCATAGGTGCATCGGGGATTTCCGTACAAACTGCAAAAATTCTGTCAAGCGCAAAAAATTGTTTTGAATTGAATTATGAGCACATAGGCTAGTAACGTGCCAAGGGGAGTGTATAGAATATCAATGTCTCTTGCTTACGGTGGAGGTAGGGAGGAAAAAATTAGACAAAGATAAGAGAACAGAATTAATTATGTACAAAAACTGTCTATTTTATGCTCAGAATATACCTTTCAAATGCATTTTTTCGAAGGCGAAATTTTCAAAAATTTCTCGCCGTCCTGGTCGAGCAGAAGCCCAACCAGACCACTTTAAGCTACTAAAACTTATGACTCCTTACAATTTTAAACTCACAATTGCTCACGTTTTTGCAGGCTAATGTTACGAAACTTTCCTCGCCCTTGTTGGGCAACGGCCCAACCAGGCAACTTTAAAATATTACACCCCTTCTACAAAAATTCTGGGTACGCCACTGCTTTTGCCATATGTACGCTCGCACCACAGACATGGGCGGGGGGGGGCTGAGGGGGGGGGGGGGGGGGCCCCCCGTAGTGACTGATCTACCCCATCAGCCGGCCGCTACCCCCCATCAGGAATTTTTGGAAGAATTTTGTATTGAAAATTATGATAAAAATATGCCTGGAATAGGCATGCGTGAAGCTCAGAATAACTGGTTCTTACTTTATTTTAATGAACAAGACGGTTCTTCAAAATGAGTGTACAGAAACTTTAGATAGTTTGATCATTTGAAAGATCCTCTGATTTTTATAGGCAAGAGACAGATTTTTTGTAAATTTTTCACAAAATTAGACCGGCAACAGAGAGAAAAGAAACGTCAGTAAACTTTTATTTGACAAAAGTGGGTGTGCAATTCTTTCAGATGCAGTTTTTCTCTTTCAAACAAGTCTTTCTGACAGTAAGCTCTTTAGATAATTCTTTCAGATGATTTTTCCCTTCCAATCCAAAGAATTCTGGCACTTTTTTGACAAATCCACCAGCAAGCAGCTTTCGCTTCCAAAGAATTCTTGCATACTCTTGCCTCGTCTTTCAAAAAGCAACTTTCACTTCCAAAGAATTCCCACTTTCTTTGACCAAATCTTTCAAAAAGCAGCTTTCCTTTCCAAATAATTTTGGCACACTTTACAGGCTAATCTTTCAAAGCAGCATTCTGTTCTAAGGCATTCTGACATTCCTTTGGGTTATCTTCCAAAAACACGAATTTTCAATTCCCTTCCAAAGAGATTTCAGAATGTACAGGTAATATAGGTATCCAAAGGCATTGAAGTAATAAATTATGGTGATGAGAGAAACTGTCCTTTCCTGTGTTGGACTACAGTAGGCCACACATGTAACAGGGAGTCTGCCCCCACGCCGGGGCCAATTTCCGCCGTGCCTCCGATTGCTTTCTGGCAAGTAAATTTTTGAGCAAATTTTTGCAATTTTTTACAATTTCAGACACAAAAATTTTAAAAATCACCTGCAAAACAGCACTTTTTAGCTGTATTTCAGCCCAAATTAGCGATTTTTGACGATTTTTAGCCCATAAATTGCAATTTTTCGAATTTTGAACGTTTTTAAGTGCTCTACCCCCTCCCAAAATTTTGGCTCATTTTGACCCCCCGGCCGTCGCCAGACCTCCCAACCCCCCCTCCCCCCATCGGCGGATGACCTGTTACATGTATGCAGTAGGCTATCAATAGGAAATGCACTAAATAAATGGACCAAAATATTACCATATTCTTATTCCTTCTATTTCCGTTTTAAAACCCCAACAACACTGCAGTCAGTAGTACATACGTATATAAATTACTGACACTCTTTTAAGTAATTATTTCTGATAGTAAAAGTTTCAGATCATTCTTTCAAGCCGCTTTTTTGTCTTTCAAGCAATTGTTTCTTACAGTAACTCTTTAGGTAGTTCTTTAAAAATCAGTTTTGTCTTTCAAACAATTCTGTCAGACTGTAAACTCTTCAAATATTCTTTTAAAAAGCAGTTTTCAGTTTTGCTTCTTTCAAAAAACAGCCTTCAGTTGCAATTCACAGTAAACTGTTGTCAGTTTTCGAGCCATGGAACCAACAGGACTTGGAATTTTCGGGCCAAACTTTCGCAATAGGTAGCCAGTTATCTTGTTAATAAATCCTGAAAATCTGAGCCAAATTCATGGAGAAATGACTGAGAACGAACTGTTCGAGTAAACTCTCCTTCTTTATGGAGTGTCTAAAGCCTAGCAGCTTTACAACGAGCGAGCCGAACGGCGCCGAGAGCACACGCTTTAAGATGCAATTGCATCCTACACGCTTAACGAAAAGCTAATCTAAATGAGCCAAAAACCCTGATTTTCGCCAAAAATCGGACTTTTTGGCTTGCCACCCCCTCAGCCCCCCATCAGGCGCTCCTACCCCCCATCAGCCCCCCCTCGGGAATTGAAAATTCTAGCCCCCATCAGCCGAAATGCTAGCCCGTGTCTGCGTCTTCATACATGGGCTGGAAAAATGGGTTGGGGTAGTTAAAATCCGAAAATTTGTGAGTTGGCCTACAGATACGGGGGAGGGAGGTAGCGGGAATTTTGGTGTGTGCGTGCGCCCACTTCCATGAACGTCTTCACATGTATGGCATAAAAAACGGTTTTTGACCGAATATGCATTTTTTCAATGTAGTGCATACAGTACATAAAAATCTTTTGCATACAGTTTAACTGGCTTCTCGCCTCTCGTCTAGTTCTAACAGAAATCGAACGTCTATTTTGGTGATCCCTTTGAGGATAAGTACTACTTAGGCTAGTAATTTAGTTGGACTTTAATTTTGAAGGTTTAATTACAAGGCATTTCTATCCATTTCATCTGTTTGTTGATCCTGAGGGAGGTACTGTATCGTCAGCAATCTAGAATTTCTATGTGCAACTCTGTACTATGTGGTTGACTCTGTATCAGAAAAAAATATTTTGAAATCACTCCTGAAAGCTGATTTAGCTGTTTCGCCAATGTTATCTACCAAAATGCTTTGTAGTAAAATGCTAAAATTCCCCCAACTGGTCCAGTAACTGTAAAATAAAACTAGGGGTTACTACATTAGCTAGCAGTTGGGTACATAATTGCTGTTTAAATGGCATATTTTAAAATTTAATTATTCTAGCATTATAACCTATTAAAATTTGACATTTTTAGGAATTCCGAAATTTTAATGAAAAATGCCCGATTTATACCCGATGCCCGGGTATTTTTAAAAGGTTTGTTCCGGTTTCCTCCTTTCCGGTTTCCTCTTTTCCGGTTTCCTCCTTTCCGTTTTCCTCCTTTCCGGTTTCCTCTTTTCCGGTTTCCTCTTTTCCGTTTTTCCTCCTTTCCGGTTTCCTCCCCTCATATTCCAGTTTCCTCCCTTTTTAAAATTTTAGCATATTTTGGTGAGCTTTAATCGATAATATTCCAGCCAGCTAGTTTTGCGTCATTATAAAATTAAATGTCGGGAATGAGAGTTAAAAATTTGAATCAGTTGTAATTGGGTAAGTGTGACCTGCAAATGTATGTATGACTGCAGCTGGTCTTGCCTATAGAGCGGAATAAATTCGGGCTCAGGACTCCGTTGCCCTCTCATCGTTGCGTAATTATGATCAATTAAATACATATCAAGAGACAAGCGATTAACCCGAGGCAACTGCTGTTATGCTAACAAACAATGTGGATGCACCCTTGTCACGTGATAGTGGGTCATGCTACCATTTTGTCCGTACCAGTCTATCATAGTCCTCCTGTCATTAAGTGTCACACTTGACTAACTTGACTTAAGTCGCTTGCCCACTAGATGGGGCGTTGCGGAACCTCATCCTTTTCAGCATGTCTCGCCATTGTGCTCTGTTCAGTGGATTGGCGCTCTCGTTTTTCAGATCGTCACGAACATTGTCTTTCCATCTGGTTCGCGGTCTCCCTGCCGGCCTTTTCCATTCTCGTTTGTTTGGGCGAAATTCAAGCAGTTTGTGTGGCAGTGCGTTTGGGTTCATTCGTTTGATATGACCATACCATCTCAGTCGACTAAGTTTGGCTAGCAATGAGGCATGAGGCTGACCAGTCCGTCTTCTCACTTCTTCATTTCTGATGAAATGGAACCACTGGATTTGCTCAATTTTCCTGAGGCTTTGGTTGTCAAAAACATTTAGCTCATTCTCAAGTCCTTTGGTCATTGTCCAGGTTTCTGCAGCATATAGGAGAGATGACAAAATAAGTGCCTGGTACATCTTCATCTTTGTGGACCTCTTAATGTCACGTCTCAGCCATAGCGGTCTTGTCAGGTTGCTCATTTTTGTTTGGCAGATTGCGATTCTTCGGCAGACATCATCTTGGCAAGATCCGTTACTGGACAACTCTGCTCCAAGATATCTGAATTTTTCCGTGAACTTAACGCTCTGTCCATGTATCCGCAGTTCATCTGGTCGGTCCATGTGGTCTGGGGCTAGTAGTTCCGTTTTTTGCCAGTTAATCTTCAGGCCCAGTTTTTCAAACTCGTCATTGACTGTGTAGAGTCCAATTTCCAGGTCTTCCAATGAGTCTGTTAGGAGCGCGATGTCATCGGCAAAATCCAGGTCCGTAATTGGATACTCTCCAATATGAAAACCAGAGAGGGCTGGTTGGCTTTGGTTCATTACATAGTCAATCACTGTATTAAACAGGGCCGGTGCTAGGACACATCCTTGTCTGACGCCAGTTTGTAGTTGGAAGGTAGGTGATTCTCTTCCACTCACTTTGACTGTTGCCTCTGGTTTGCTGTAGATGGTCATAAGGATTCTTTTGAGTTTCGCTGGGATTTGTAGCAGTTCAATTATTCTCCACATTCTCTTCCTGTCGACTGAGTCAAAGGCTTGTTTTAGATCAATGAAGGCAATAAACAGGGGTCGTCGGTATTCTCGGGCTAGCTCAATTATCTGTCGCAAGGCAAAAATCTGGTCCACTGTCGATTTTCCAGGTGTGAAGCCGGCTTGTTCAAGTGTCCAAGTGTCATAGGGATGTGCAAAATTCGGCCCAGACCGCCTAGTGCAGCCGGTCTAAAAAGTTAGCCCGACCCACAAGCTCTGGCCCACCTGGCAGGGAAATCGGTCCGTCTTTTAGAAAAGCTTTCAAAATCACAATTAAAATGATCAAATCATAAAATGAAACTTCGTCCTCATCCGCCCTGTCCCGCGACCTGAAAAATCGAATGTGGCCGGTCCGCGGACCACATCCTCTATGGCTGATATAGCCACCTTCGAAAGTGAACGTGGCAAGAGAGATATCTATTCTACTACATGATAGATGTATGTAGCTTACACCTTTCCATTTACGAATGTATGTATTAAGATGTAATAATATTATTTCAACTGCATAAAAATATACCTAAAATGACGCTAGGCTTGCTTACTGCAATAATATGGATTAAAACTCACCAAATTATGCCAGAATTTCAAAAAGGAGGAAACCGGAACATGAGGGGAGGAAACCGGAAAGGAGGAAAACGGAAAGGAGGAAACCGGAAAAGAGGAAACCGGAAAGGAGGAAGCCGGAACACGCCTTTTTAAAATACCTACCCATACCCATACCCGGGTATGGGTGTTTAAAAAAATACCTACCCATACCCAATTCAAACTCAAATACCCGTAGCAACAGTATTCCGACATAGTGAACTATTGTTAGAAGTGTAGTTCATTGGGTTGATAATAACTCTGTAAAACATAATCCTGACGGGTTACGTCTGTACCTTCGTAATTGATAGTCTTTTAAAAAAATATGCGACCTAGCGGTTTTTTGCGAATAACTTTTTATGGAGGCGTCGGAGCAACTTGGGTCTCCCTTTGACTCAACTTGGGCGCAGACATGGGCTAGCATTTCGGCTGATGGGGGGTAGAATTTTAACTTCCTGAGGGGGGGCTGATGGGGGGTAGGAGCGCCTAATGGGGGGCTGAGGGGCGGTAAGCCAAAAAGTCCGATTTTTGGCGAAAATCAGGGTTTTTTGGCTTATTTTTCATTAAAATAAGTTAAAATTAGCTATTCTGAGCTCATTTACGCCTATTCCACGCATATTTTTATCGTAATTTTCTATACAAAATTCTTCCCAAAAATTCCTGATGGGGGTAGCGGCCGGCTGATGGGGGGGGGGTAGATCAGAGCCTGATGGGGGCCAACCCCCCTCAGCCCCCCTCTTTGCCCATGTCTGCTTGGGCGGACCAAAGTTGTGGACAAGGTCGAGCTCCGACCTGGAGAAAATTCTAATCTGCGCTACGTTTGCTCTGAACGCTAATTTGCGCAACGTAAAAAATAAGCTTATCCCCCAATTGCGATGAAAATGAAATGACTGCAAAGTTCGAATTTAGAGTCGATCCATCCGATCCGATCTGCGGGAGGCTACGTCATACATGGGCCGGAAAAATCCGGAGGGGGGTGGGGGGGGTTGAGACCTCGGGGGGGGTCCCGCCCCCAAAAAAGGCCAAAAAAACGCCTACTTTGCCTTAAATATGCGAAAATTTCCTCCCTCCGGGAGGGGGGGTATGGCCGGCCGAGGGGGGTATGGCCGACCGAGGGGGAAGGGTATACCCCCTTACCCCCCCCGGCCCATGTATGGGCTACGTACGGCCTACGATTAGACTCGTGATCCATTTCGCCCCCCCCCGTGATTCGTCATCTCGGACGTGTCCCTTCTTTCACTGCGGGTTTTTTTGCGATTTTTAGTGTTTTAGGAAACTCGTAAAATTGCCTGCGATTTTTCACCTTTTTGGGAAATCGGCCTACCCCTCCTTGCATTCATGTCACCGTGTGTATCCCATTTATGGAGGTTCCATTGTACCGTACGTAGTACCCTCGAATTTGGCCTCACCACCCCTTCCCCATTTGGTCCCCAGCTTATCATAAAAAAGATTAAATTGCTGCCATTTTCAGGAGCCAAGCCGGCCTCAAAGTTCAACCCGGCTGCGTGCGAGCTGGCCGGAAACCTCCTAATCTACAGTAAGTACAGTACAGTCCACATATTGTATCGGTTTACGTACCTTATGAAGTGGTACCATTTATATGCATACATGGGCCGGAAAAATCGGTTCGGGTAGTCAAAATCCGAAAAATTAGGGGTGGACCTGCCGGTTTGGGGGTCGCGGCTATTTTGGTGGGTGCGGTCTAGCGATCGACCGGAACCGGACCGAAATCCCCCCCCCCCCAGTTCCGGCCAGAACCGGAACTTTTCAGCAGAGGATAATAATTTGAAATTGCTCCCAGAACTAAAAATTCTAGCTGGAAACTGCAGAAGATAGTTACAGGCAGTTATGGGCAAAGGGGGGGCAACCCAACCCCCTCCCAGAATTTTGGCTCAGACCCCCAACCCCCTCCCCCTTCTACGGATCACCTTTTACATGTATAGTTAAGGGATACCATTTATATAATACTAAAGATCGAGCGATCAGGTGATAGAATCATACATGTAACAGGTCATCCGCCGATGGGGGGAGGGGGGTTGGGGGGGTCTGGTGCCGGCCGGGAGGGTCTGAGCCAAAAGTCCCCATCCGGGGGGGGGGGTCTGGCCTAAGTCGGGTGGGGGGCAGACCCCCCTGTTGCATGTATGGATGGAATATATGGTCCATATATGCGGACCTAAGAAAGGGGGCTGAGGAGGATGACCCACCTCAAACTCTCCCCCTCAGCCCGCAGTAGGCAGTAGTAAAAAGAGAAAAAGAGCAGTGTCTATTTAAGACGACCGGTTTTTCTCTACCATAAACGAGAACAGTGTGCTGCGAATAATCGATGACGAGGCCGGACTGGACTGCGGAATATTCGACGAGCTTTGCGCCGCCTTGCCGGACTACTTTTTGAACCCGCAGGAGCCCACTCCCGAGCCGGGGGAACCGTCCGACAATAGACCGCGCTTCCACACCTACATACAACAGGATATGATTGACGAGGAGTAATAATGCTTCACGATTGTACAGTCAGGCACCTTACGCCCTTTACCGTACTGGCACCATATGGTACCGGTACTATATGGGATACCCCTACCTTGGCACTGGTACCATGGTACACCTTCATATTTCGTACCATATGGCCATGGGTAGGGGTACCACATGGTGATAGTACAATTATATGGTACCAGCACCACATTTGGTATCGGTACAATATAATAATATTATGGTGCCAACACAGTCCCCGAACGTGGGGATATGAATATATGGTGCCACTAGCCTAGGTACCTGCACCATATATACAATAGTGTCAGTACCATAAACGGCGTTTAGTGCCTGACTGAGTTATACGCTCTCTGGTACTTTAGCGTAAGAGTACAAACAATACCTGAGACCACAATACCCAATACTTCCATGGCTGAGCCAAAAATTAGCCAGGATTAAAATTATGAAATTAGGCAGGACACTCCATTGAAAGGTAATTAGAGCGGATGGTCTGAACTGAACCGTCCAAAGGACAGTGCAACTTAACAAACAAAAACAAACAAACAAACCGGTACCATAGATGACGTGAAATGCTTGACTGTGAGCAGCTAAGTCCAAACAAAAATACTTTATACGTAAAAGTAAGAATGTCAGGGATTGCACGAAAAGAGCTTTTACTTTTGCAACAAAAATACTTAATATATAGCTAAAGTACCAGTGTGGGCAGAGCAGGTGGCCATTGGCAATATATCCTTAACTAATTCAGGACCCTCTTTGATTGTATGTAAATTGAAATCTTGCCGGTGCCTTCAGTGTACGAGTGAACTTGCTTGAATACAGCCGTTTATCCCCCACCGACCGTTCTGTGATCTTTTCTTCACATTTTTTTGATGAACCGTTTGCTTTGCTGCCGGAATGATTATTGTGAATTGTTCTGACGTGTTATTTCCTTACTCTAATTGTTACCGATTATTCTTCTACATACGTTCTTTCGGAATTAGGTGGCATGGCTAGATTTTTAGTTGTTGTTCACAGTAAGACACTTAACGGTGTTTGTGCTACCCCAGACCCTGAAATGTTGCTACTAATTAGTACCATATTTGTACCGCACAATACTCTAACAGAGGAGTGCGGCGTACAATCGATTAAGTGCCTTGCTGTTTCAGCAATCTGTATTAGCCGTGACAGACCGAACCTGTTTGGCAGATTTTTGTATAAACGGTGGTGTCTGAGAATTGTATTTTATTAAGTTTGTTCAATTTCTATCTATGGCATTGATTAAAAGCTCAACTGAAAAAGTTCTAATCAAACTGCAAATACAAATGCAACCTGTCCCACTGTTCAAATTTCAACCAAATTGATGGACGAACTCAAAAATTGCAGCAGGACGGAAGCCCCGCCACCAGGTACTACCATACCATTACCATTTGGATGTGGACTTCGATGATGGTACCGGTAGCCTAGTCTTGTCTAATACCAATTTTTCAAATGCCCATACGCATTCAAATTACAAATGCGTTATGAGTTTGCGTATACGCATTGCAAAAGCTAATACGTATTTTACCTATGTGTAATGCGTAATCACAGAAACATTCGGAAGCTTTCTTGGCTCTACAGTACCGTATGCTCTTTAGGTATTCGACTTTATAATCCAATTTTTTCGAGACACGTATACCCATGCAACATTACGGTAGACTAGTATTGATCAGACTTCAGACATAGGCTAGCATTTCGGCGGATGCGGTAAATTTTCAAATCCTACTGGGGTCTGAAGGGGCGGGGTAGCGCAGGCTGATGGGGCTTGAGGGGATGATAAGCTAAAAAGTCAGATTTTTGGCTAAAACCTAATTTTCTTTGCTTATTTTTCGTAAAAATAAGCTATTCTGAGCTCAGTTACGTAAACCTATCATAACGTAAACGTAACCACCCGGCCAGAAGCTTTTACAACATCTGACAACACCTATCCAGGGATGTGAGGTGGGAAAAAAACACCGGAAAAAAACTGTTTTTTTTCGGAAAAAAACCGGTTTTCTTCCTAAGGGTCGGAAAAAAACGTAAATCGCGGAAAAAAACTCAAGCTAAAAATAGCTAATTTACGTCATTTTTCGTTAAAAAAATGGACTTTTGCTATGTATAATAGGCCATACTGACTCAAAACTGTTAGAAAAACAACAAAAAAGACCAAATTTGGCATGAAAAAACAAAAATGCAAACTGCTGTAAGAAAATTTGCATATAGCGTTATTTATGGAACCTGTCAGGCACTGTTTCATGCCTGTTTCGTGATTTATATCAATGTAACACGTGTATTTCTGGTCTAACAAGACTGAGGAAGGCGCTAGAAAGCGTTAGGAATCATAAAACCAGCCTAGGATACTCAGAACTTGGGCTGGAGTTTTTTTCCGCGATTTAGGAAAAAAACCGGAAAAAAACCGGAAAAAAAACTGGAAAAAAACAGGCCGAGGTTTTTTCGGAAAAATATACAACCCTGCACCTATCTGTCTTATTTTATCAATATACTTGGGGTGAAACTCAAATTTTGCCTAAAATAACGGACCGACTGTCGTCGGAAGTGAAATGTTGTTGTTTTCTGTTGAAAAATGTCTTCTGACCAGACTAAAAACAAAAAAAATTTTCTGCCGGTGCCCAGAAACCTATTTCATACCTCAAATGCTTTTGAAATTGCAAAAAACCTCACTTAAATCCGGCGACCTACTGCAGTAGGAGTATAACAGCGCTTAAGAAAGCGCCTGGCATGTCGACGTCGGAACGACCGGAATTCCGATTCCGATTTCGATTCCGATCGGAACTGGCAGTTCCGATTCCGATTCCGAACTCAGAGGTCTCGGAATTTTTCGGAACTTTTGCTAAAATTTTAGCAAATCAAACACCATTTCTTGCGTGCTATTGCGTGTCTTCTTTGCTGGGCAATCGACAATCTGGGTTAGTTTAGTAATCCATAACCTACTGTAATCCCACTGAGTAAAAATATAAGTTAGCACCACTCCGTTGTGGAAGCACCTGAGTCTGAAACACTCGGCAGTCTTCAAACGCCTCAAAGATTTCGATCAAAGCCAGTGAACGGACATTTAAAGTGGCAAAACACATTTCGGAAGGCAACAGAAGACACTTAAAGCCTGAAAACTAGAGTGCGAACAATACCTGAAAAACCCAATACCCCAATACCTAAGACCAATACCTGAGACCCCCAATACCCAATACCCAATACTTGCGTAACTGAGCCAAAAATTGAATTTCAGTGAAAAGGTACATTCCAGTGGTGTACACAGGATTTCTTTCACAGGGATTAAAATTTCGAAGAGGAAGAGGCTTGGTTGGGCCATTGTCCAACTAGGGCGAGATATTTTGAAAAATTAGCCTTTAAGAAAGCAGTTAGAAGCCGTTCTGGAAGATAAAATAAGCAGAAATTAACAGTTTTAGTCCATAAATAAAAAAATATAATAAAACCCAATACCCAATACTTGGAAAACACCCCAATACACCCCATACCCAATACCAGTTCGCACTCTACTGAAAACGTTAAAAAATTGTTGTTTTTTAAGTATAATTTACGCGCTTTGAACTTTACCTATTGATGGTTGGCGATTTTAATGCATTGTTATCGTTTGACATGGTGATTTGTACTGGATGTTTGCATGGAATTGTAAAGGATGGTTGCGTAAACACTGTTTCTTTGCCAAAAACAGGTTATTCCAAAATTTTAAGCCGATTTTCAAAAAAGTTCCGATTCCGAAAAATTCCGATTCGGAACTGTACTTGAGTTCCGATTCCGATTCCGATCGGAACCAAAAATCCGGTTCCGGTCCTTCCCTAGACGTCATGTGCTGTCGGCTTCCGACGGCCGTCAGTGCCCCGGTTGGCTGAGGGCTCTCGACTTCTCAGACAGCTCCTGACATCGTCGGTCTTCTCCTCCAACGCGGCATGCTTTGGTGCTTAGGCAACTCCAGTCGGTTCCCATTTACCTACTCGCTGTCACCAGCTTTCGGTGGCCTGGGTTGGGCTTTGTGCCGACCACCAACTCTTTGCGGCAACAAACTTGCCTCCGCCGAGTGGATGAGCGCACGAGCACGCGCACAGTGGCTTTGCGGCAACTGTGTCGACGTCTATTGCAGGGTTACCTACCATACCAAAATTGTACTAAAATCAATCTTTGAATTTAGTACTAGTACCATACCAAACCAAATTCAAAACAGCTCCTTCTATCTATACTATACCATGCCATATCAAAATCAAACGCCTTTACCAGATAATTTTAGTACTAGAATTATGATTTTAGTAAGGCTTTTTCGTTTTATTTATTTATTTACTTATAGAATGCCCCGAGAACACAAAAGTGGAGCCTAAGGGCTGGCTATGCCGCTTTGAGCGGCGGTTTTTGCTGAGTCAAAGCCGAGTTTTAGTACTAGCTTGTTGGCTATATTTACAACACTTTTCAAATGCGTAAAATATATTCCCAATCCTTTCTGCATGTTTTGATTCGGAAAAACTCAAGGTGGATTGAGCATAATTTCCAAAGGCTTCCATGACATTATCACAGCAGACTGTATTCTACTGTACAAAATTCATACTACCAACCAAATTCAAACTGAATTAGCTAGTACTATACTATACCTTATCGAATTCAAATCGCCAAGTTTATACTATACTAGAGTGCGAACAATACCTGAAAAACCCAATACCCGATACCAATACCTGAGATCCCCAATACCCAATACTTGCGTAACTGTGCCAAAAATTGCATTGCAGTGAATAGGTACATTCCAGTAGTGTACACAGGATTTTTTCACAGTGATTGAAATTTCGAAGAGGCCTGGTTGGGCCATTGTCCAACAAAGGCGAGAAAATTTTGAAAAATTGGTCTTTAAGAAAGCATTTAGAAGCCGTTCTGGAGGGTAAAATAAGCAGAAATTAACAGTTTTAGTCTGTACATGATCTATGTACTGTATGACAGTGTTTCTTACTGTCGGCGGATTTTGTCTTCTTACTTCACCGGAAAGGGGTGTACCAGACCCGCACCCCCTAGGTACAGTACAAAGACATTCTGGATCACTAAAAATGACAAATTTCAGCTGAATCACAAACGTTTAACTTAGATAAGAACAGAGAAATTGAATTAATTACTAGTGTACTACTTAGAAAAGCGGACAGTATAAGACATTCTTAACCTTTAGTTTATTAACGCAAAAGCGGCTTTCTATACCTACTGTAACATCGGTCAATCTTCGATTTTTTTCAGGTCGGTTTTTCAGTTCAACAGCAATTTTTATAGCTCCTAATTAGTATTGGGTCATAAAAAACCCGCAATACCCAATACCAATACCTGGAAAACACACCAATACCCAATATAATAAGTTTGAATGAGGTGTTAAAATGTTGAAGTTTGAATGACGCAGTGAACGCGGTTATTGAATATACGAAAAATCTGTTGCCAATATGCTCGTCTCGAAGCATTACTAGTCTTCTCGTTCAATTTTTACTACACATTGACCACTCACAATTTCACACTAGCAGCAGACAAGGGATAAAGGAGCGTTTTTCACTTATCCTCCTCATCATCATCGGTGGAATTAGAAACTTTGAAGCCAGCCTTCTTCCTCTCCTTCCATTCGTCAATCACTTCTTGAGTGGATCTCAACTGCGGCGGTTCGTCAGAGTCTCCCAGCAGATAGTTATAGTGGAAGCGTGTGCGAAAGTTCTCTGGCATACCGAAGCTAACCGGCCTTCCGTTTAGGAGGTGACTTCCCAGAATCATAGCAGTGGCTTTGTTAATTTTATCGGCCGCTAATTTCGGCTTCAGTAGCTGTCTGTCGAAATAGATGGTCACCGAACGAAATAAAGCGTCTTTTTGGACGGCGCAAAAAAGTTGCGGGTCCTGACAGTTCTGGTAGAGACGGAACACGTGCACCTGACGGGCGCGAATGAACAGAACGCTGTTTAGAAGGTAGATCAAGCTACAGCCCACCAGGTCCAGCGCTGCCTGAAATCGAAATCCAACTCAGCTTAAAGTCAGTCCACGGTTGGTACAGATTCACTGACCAAAATTAGAAAATTCCCTGACTTCTCAGCGGCAAACCAACAACAACGTCAGACTTATAGAAGAAGCTGTTTGGCCCAAAGAAAATTTTGAAAATTTAACTTCAGAACACATTAAAATGTGTTTTGAACATAACCATACATGTAACAGGGGGGGGTCTGGGGGGGGGTCTGCCCCCCACCCGAAATCGGCCAGACCCCCCGGATGGGGCCCCCCCCCCCCCGAGACTATTTCACCGCCCCCACCCCCCTCAGATTATTCTGTCAAGTAAATTTTCGATCAAATTTTTGCAATTTTTTACAATTTCATACACAAAAATTGCCAAAATCGCCTGCAAAACAGCACTTTTTAGCTATTAGCGATTTTTGGCAATTTTTAGCCAAAAAATTGCGATTTTTACATTTTTTGAGCGTTTTTTAGTGCCCACCCCCCTCCCCCAAAATTTTGGCTCAGACCCCCCCCGGGCGGCGCCAGACCCCCCCCAACCCCCCTCCCCCCATCGGCGGATGACCTGTTACATGTATGAACATAACCACTTCGAAAAGACCGAAATTCCGAACCCGCGACATTTACCTGAAACCGGATCACATTTACCTGAAACCGAATCACATTTACCTGAAACCGAATCACATTTACCTGAAACCGAGTCACGTTTTTTATTCCGAACGCAAAAACGGGTTCGGTTTCTGATTTTTAGGGCAGAGTTTTTTTTGCCTGAATCTTTCAAAGGTTCGGTTTTTATAAAACCGAATTTGACATTTTGCAGAACCTTTCAACCGAATCTGAGGCGTTTTTTCCGAACCAAAATTGTGTTCGTTTTAGTCGTGTTGGGGTTCACCCCGAACCCAGATTTGGAGGTCACCCGAACCTTCGTTTGGTATGACCCGAACCTTTGTTTTGTTATGTCCCGAACCTTCGTGTGGTATGACGCGAACCATTACCAGAATTGATCCATTTGTTCTCAGAATGTTCTCTGAAAAGTTTGCGCACTATGCACAATTGAATTTGCTGTTTATTTTGCAGGTATTATGACTGGATTTAGCTGCGTATCAGACAGTTCTGCCTATATGTTCGGCCATACTATGCACTTTGTGAACACTGGTGTAGTGATACAATGCAGCAGCTTTTAAGATTCATGTGTTGCAATCAACTAAACAAAAACGGCAAAGACGTCAATAAAATAACAATTGAATGAACACAGATAATAGCAATACAGAATCAGTACACGCCAAACTAATGCCAGCACTTGGCAGAGCAACACAGTTTTGTTGATAGCGCGCGCCTTAGCGAAATAACTAACATCACCACTACGCGTGGGATCGTCAAAGAAAAACTCAACATTAGTGTGAAAAGACCAATCGCAAAACCCCGGGCACAGCCGGATCTGACAGCGAAAACACATGAAACCAGTGTCCTTCCTCTGTACGTGTGCCATGCACATTCCCTGAGTGCAGGGCACTAGTTTGTGCTGATGGTGGTGTTTGAGCCGGAACTCAACTCAATAAAAATTCTGGTGTCTTCAATAAAGATTCGGGTGTCTAGAATAAAGATTCGGATGCAAACATAGGTTCGGCTTTACCTAGATTCGGGATTGTTGCGGGTTCGGGATTGTTGCAAAAACAGGTTCGGTACAATGATTCCAATTTGGCTTCGGAATTTTTGGGATAGTTTCCGGCGCAAAAATTAAAGGTTCGGCCGACTAGGCACGGGTAGGGTTCGGTTTTTCAAAATGTGACCAAAGATTCGGAACAGCATTTGACGAACCAACCTAGGGGGTTGGACGAACCGGTGACATTTACCTGAAACCGAATCACATTTACCTGAAACCGAATCACATTTACCTGAAACCGATTCACATTTACCTGAAACCGAGTCACGTTTTCCAGATCTACGGATATATCCGTGCGGTTTTTTCGAAGTGGATAAAATTAAAAAAGTTTTGTGGATGTAAGAGGCCTGGTTGGGCGCGTGAAAATTTTGAAAGTTGGTCTTCAAGAACGCATTCAAAAATTAGTTCTGAATGAAAGCATTTCGATTTAAACAAAGAAATAATTTTTATTAACAGTTTTGCAAGCACTTTTTACGCAGCAAATGACTAAATTTTCCCTGACCAGATACGTAATTGCCTGACTATTCCATGACTCAGTGACCATTTTTAAATTCCCTGACCTGTACGAACCGTGCAGTCGTACTGTACATGCACCAGGTCCGGGCCGGCCTGGGGCACTGGAGGGGATGTCCGTCAGACCGGGGTCCAGGGATTTTGCCCAGACAGGCGGTCCAACACAGTGGCGTATCCAGGATTTTGGAAAGGGGGTGTAAAATTTTGAAAGTGCCTGGTTGGGCCGCTGCCCAACCAGCAGGGTAAGAAAATTTAGCAAAATTAGCCTTCAAAAACGCGTTTAAAACGCATTCCGAGCTTAAAATTAACAGAAATTACAAGTTTTAGTAGTTTATAATGGCCTGGTTGGGCTTCTGCCCGACCAGGGCGAGAAAATTTTGAAAATTTGGCCTTCAAAAACGCATTTAGAAGGCATTCTGAGCACAAAATAGACAGTTTTAGTACATAATTCATTAGTTTCTTATATTTTTGACAGACTTTTTCTTCCTACCTCCACCGCAAAGGGGGTGTACACACCCTACACCCCCCTGGATACGCCACTGGTCCAACATTTCAAAAAGCTCCAAAACGCCTGGAAATGCATTTATAATCTGTTTAACCAGGCTAAGTCGATCTATAAAGGGCCTTTAAAAATATCGATTTGTCAAATATTTGTCAAAACAGCGGAAACACCAAATTAGGTTACCAAAAACCTTGTAAGCGCCCAAGTTAGGTTACCAAAGGCCCAAATTCTAAAGGGTTGGTGGGCACTATAAAATGCTCAACAATGGCAAAAATTGGCAAGTTTCGGCTAAAAATCGTCAAAATCGCTAATCTGGGCTCAAACACCGCTAAAAAGTGCTGTTTTACGGGCGATTTTGGCAATTTTTGTTTCCGAAATTGGAAAAAAAATCGCAAAAATTAGCTCGAAAAATTAGTTGCCTGAAAAATCGGAGGGTGTCTGGCCTAAGTCGGGTGGGGGCAGACCCCCCTCTTACATGTACCATATATGGTACCCCATGCCAAGGTACCATATGGCGCCAGTGCCATAAACGGCGTTAAATACAGAAGGCTGGCTGCATGTACAGAAGTACAGTAATCTACTTAAAACGATCACAATTTTAGCTTCTGTTTGAAGCAAGACTCTACTACTAGCACTTACGACTTTGTGAACGAAGTCGGGATTATAGCAGAGAGCTGCCACTGACATCAGCGGAGCAGAGGCGACGCAGGTCTGTCCGAACAGAATCGATCTGTTCAAGGTGCGCGTATTCAGAACCAGCATGTACTCCTTCGGGTCCACATCGTCTGCCTTGTGTGAGCGCAGAAGGTCTTTGATGGTAAAGGCTCGGAATCCCGGCTGCTTTACTACCTGCTCCTCGTATCTCATGCGCTACAACTAATACCATACATGGACTAGGGGTTTGTTCCCGTTTCCTCCCCTCATATTTATACATGGGCCGCGGGGGTTGGGGTGGGGTTTACCCCTCCCGTCGTCGCCGGCCGTACCTTACTGCCCGACCCCATCCTTGTGGAACAACTCTCCATCGGATCGGACATTGTAAATTGACGGTCGGTCTCAAACTTTCGTTCTAAACTGGCCAAATTAGATCTATATCAAAGAATTTCTGCGAATTATCAGTCTCTCTAACTCAAACTACGCATTATAAAGAATGGCTGAAACATGACCGCGACAGGTTCACTACTTACACAGAAAAGTTTGTCAACCTACTTTCACATTATTCATTCCAAATAAACTCCTGACTGCGGCCGATAATCCCTGAACTGGTCGACTGCATCTTGAAGCGGCTGTGGGAAGATAACCTAACATGGAACTGTATCAACACACCAAACAGCTAAATAAATTAAGCAAATCAATCAAGAGAGAGCAAAAGGTAAAAAGCACCGTCAGGCGCATCAGACCGCTCTCTGGTGTTTTTCTTCACGGCCGTTTTTAACATGCATTTTGCGAGAAAGTCAACTTAGGAAAAAAACGAGACTTTAATGTTTTGCATCCGAATCTTATTCTAGACGCAGATCACATTGAAGACACCAAGAATTTTTATTGAGTTGAGTTCCGGCTCAAACACCACCATCAGCACAAACTAGTGCCCTGCACTCAGGGAATGTGCATGGCACACGAAATTTTTGAAGGAAGGACACTGGTTTCATGTGTTTTCGCGGCCATCAGGTAACATTGCCCGAAGACGTGTACACCCAATGTTGAGTTTTCTTGACGATCCCACGCGTAGTGGTATGTTATTTCGCTAAGGCGCATGTCAACAAACATTGTTGCTCTGCCAAGTGCTGGCATTGAATTTGGCGTGTACTGATTCTGTATTGCCAATACATGTGTTCATTCAATTGTTATTTTATTGACGTCTTTGCCGTTTTCCCAGTTGCAACGCATGAATCTTAAAAGCTGCTGCATTGTCGCTACACCAGTGTTCACAAAGTGCCTGTGGCCGAATTATAGGCAGAACTGTGATACGCAGCTAAATCCGGTCATAATTCTGCAAAATAAACGGCAAATTCCAATTGTGCATAGTGCGCAAGGCTTTTCGAAACATTCTGAGAACAAATGGATCAATTCTGTGTGAGTTCGCGTCATACCCGCACGAGGATTCGGGACATACAAAACAAAGGTTCGAAGATCATACCAAACTGAAAGTTTCGGTGACCTCAAATCTGGGTTCGAGGTGAACCCCAACACGACAAAACGAACGCAATTTTGGTTCGGAAAAAACGCCTCAGATTCGGTTGAAAGGTTCTGCAAAATGTCAAATTCGGTTTTATAAAAACCGAACCTTTGAAAGATTCAGGCAAAAAAACTCTGCCCTAAAAATCGGAAACCGAACCCGTTTTGCGTTCGGAAATAAAAAACGTGACTCGGTTTCGGGATGTGATTCGGTTTCAGGTAAATGTGATTCGGTTTCAGGTAAATGTGATCCGGTTTCAGGTAAATGTCGCGGGTTCGGAATTTCGGTCT